>JARHVA010004172.1:0-150000 GCA_037957365.1 Torreya grandis
AACTAGCTCTCTTGTCATTATATCTTTATTCAAAAGAAAAATTTTAACACTTGGATGTGCAACCATCAAATGTATTTTATTATTGGATAATAAGTACTAAAATTTTTAAGAGACCTTTTGACTGAAAGAACATTCTCTCAACAAAGAATACTTGGTTTCATATTCTTCTAAGCCTTGTCTGAAAAAGGCTATTGGTTTCTCTAAAGTTTTATTATTCTACTACATGATAATACCTAAAATTGTGTCAATGTTATCAGATTTTTATAAGAATAAATATTTTGTAAATGTAGGTTAAAGAGTGGTAGGAGCATTGGCTATAGCTTTCTTGATCTCTTTAAAGCTTCTTGCTCCTTCTTTAGACCAACTGAAACTTTTACCTTTCTTTAACATGGTTATAAATGGCTTGGCTAAAATAGCAAATTTAAAATTTATCTCCTTATGAAGTTTATTTACCTAAAAATATTTTCAAGGCTTTTTTATGCTTAGGTATGAAAGTTCAAGAATGATTCTATCATGTTAGGGTTTATGCGGTTTACCTTTCTTTGAAATGACATGTCTAAGAATCCTACCTTCATGCACAAAGAAAATACACTTTTTTGGGTTAAAAGACACTTTAGATTCCCTCCATCTTTCAAAAACTTGTATGAGATGAATCAATTGGTCATTTTTTCTATTAGAGAATACTTTTATAGCATATGAATAAAAATAAATAATATTATTAAGGAGACCCTAATGCCATGTTTGTAGCCTTCTAAAAGTTGATTTAGCATTAGATAAACCAAAAAACATCTTTTTGTATGAAAATGTTCCCCACTTTGTGGTGAAGGCTATTTTGTATTAGTCTTCTTCTTTGACCAAAATTGGTTGTATCCATTGTAACCATCTATTAAAATAAACCTCTTTGAACCTTCAACTAGCTATAAAATCTACTCTATTGATGACAATGGATAGTGGTATTTGAGAGAGGTCTTGTGAAAGTAATGGAAGTCAAAACATAGCCTTATTTCACCATTTTTTATTCATCCTAGAATAAGGTTTGCCACCAATTTGAGTGCTTATTGGAATAATATGGCTAACTCAATGAGCTTATGCAGCTCAGCTCTCATAAGAGGTTCAAGCTTTGGATTAATTGTCCTTTACCTTTGTTTGACTAGCCTACATTAATCCTCTAACTCAATGGTATGTTGAGCTAGACTTGGATGAAAACCTTTAAGGTCACTATACTTCCATGCAAAGACATATGCAAAATTTAAGCATAACTTCATAAAAGCTTCTTTCTTTGAAGATGTGAAAAACCTTGCCTAGCTTTAACCTCCAACCAATTACAATGTCTGCATTTGTGTAATGTTCTTCCTTGGTTGAAAAAACACATTTTTCTTTTCTTAATTCATCATCTCTGTTGAATATGTTTTCAAGGGTGACTAATCCTTTAGGCAAATTTTTTTGTCTTTAATTGTATAATTTGGTTATCATACTACTATAAATGCTTGTCTTAGTTCCTTTGAAGAGAATTCAACTTCCTCTTGTAAGAATATGAAAATCTAGCTATCATCCTCAAATACTTTCCAATTGTCATGGTTCTCTAAGACATAGGTATCACAATTACCTTGATGTGTGATTGAACATTTTTCCTTCTTATATCATCTAGGATACTAAATTGTGACCTAATAGCAGCCAGCCTATTTGCATGCTTATTTTTATTTCTTGATATGGCCTGAATATTGAAGGCTTGAAAGTCTTCAACTAGATCCCATACTCTATTATTATAAGACCTAAGTATTATATTCTTGCATATATTAATTCTCCTTGGTGAACTACTAGTTCACTATCTCCAAAGACTCATTATAAATTAACCTTCATCTTTCTTGCCCATTGCAAACCATGCACTAGTGCTTCATATTTAATAACATTATTGTAAAAACTAAGTTAAAACTTGAGAGAAGAGAATACCTTTGATTAGATGGAAAAATTAACATCATTCTAGCTCCAATACCATGTTTTTTCTTGGATCCATCAAAATATAGCTGCCACAGTCCTTCATTAGGTTAATAATCTTTCATCAATGTTGGAATTAGTGCATAATTTTCATGAATACAATATAAACCAAATAATTCTTTTTAAATTAACTTGTTGGATAATTCCATACAAATCAGTGTCCCATTCATCAAGGAAAATATTTGGGACTCCATATAGAGGTGATTCAATTTCCAGCTCACTATTTTCTAACACCTTATCTGAGATAACACAATTAGTGTTCACCATGCTTGGCATATATGGCTCAAAGTGAAATATTGTAATAGGTTTAGAACATATTGTCACTTTGGTGACATATCTAGTTCTGAACATTAAATAGGTCTAATCAATTGATAAATATCCTCCAATCTTTGAATTAAAATCTCTTGACAGGCAGATGTCAAAATAAGAAGGTAACTCCACTAAAACTACATCTTACTAAATAAAAACATTGGGGAAAGAATTTAATGTTAGTTTTAGGCATTTTATTAAGCCTACTATCTTTTTTAGTGATCCATATAATTGAAATACTCCTTTGACATTTGGATCATAGACAAAACCAAGATTGGCTACAATTTGTTTGGGCATGACAATACTACTAGATCCACTATTATACCATATAATTATGGACTAAAGAGTCATGTAATATTAAATTGAGATAAAAGGGAGGAATTTTATTTGACTTGAAATTGGTTTTATCCACCTTTCACATGTTATGTATCTATTAATCAAGTTACTTGATTTTTTGGTCTAAATTAACCAAGATAGATCCTTATTTCTTAGTTGGTTCCTTAGATACTTTAAGATCTAAAAGTTATTGAATCAACATATCATTTGCCTTAGAATGAAAATGGAATCCCACATGATAATACTAACATTTGATTTCTTCATTTGATCTATAATGCTAAAATATATTCCACTAACCTTTGGCTACAACTTTTGAGCCACTGACTATTCTTTAGTTAGGGTCATTTGGGGAATTTTCACTGTCTCTGTATTCTAATTCTTCTTTACTATAAGAAAAATAACCTGATTTTTGACATTATTTAACACAAAATTAGGAACAATATAAGTATTTCTCACATCTTGATCTTTTTTAACCACTCTTCTTTTAGTTCTAGTTAGAGCTGCCACTTGACCATTTGTGTTACTAGTTTCACTAATTTCACTAAATGCAATGTGATCATCCAAATGCCAATTAACACTGATGGCATCACGATACCCTAGAAATTTTTAAGCTTATCCTTAGACTTCCATATTCATGTCTTGATACTGAATTCCTTGATGAGAAAACTCTTCTTGTGTCATCTGTTGCATGGTAATATCTTGTGATACCAATGTTTGATTCTGAATATCATTTGGATTGGAAGGATACTAACCTAGATCTTGCATCAAGTTATTTTGGGGAACACTAGATTTTGAGCTAGAATGTACATTGGGGTCAAGGGTTGCATAGGGATTATTTTGGGTTAAGGCTCCTTGATTTTGGTATGGTTGCCTATTGTTCTTGAAATCTTAATAAGGAGGTCTTTGGTTATTGAAAGATTGATAAGAATTCTATTTTTGTTACTGATAATGTCTACTTTGGTACTATTATCTCTTGAGTGAAATGATCTCATTTCTAAAATCTTGTAACATGCTTTTTAGATCACCAATCTCACTAGATTGATTACGAGGGGCTATAATTTAGAATTTTAAAGATAGAATAGGGGCTATAGATGGAATCTAGGGAACTTGAGGAGGAGGAACACATTGTAATTCTAGAAAAAAGGGCATTAAAGGACTTAGAGTAATTTTCCTAGTTTTAATCAAGCTATTTTCTAGTTTGATATTAATTTCATAGGCATTTGGAAAATTATTACCACCCATGGACTATATCATGACACTTATACTAGAATTAAGGGCCTCAAGGTAGTCCAAAAAAGCATACTTTGGGTATGGCCTAACCAATGTAGGAATCCTAATCCATGACTTTTGAAATTTGAGGTTAAAGTCAAACATGAATTCATGGGGGTACCTTTTAATGGTAGTTAGTTATTCTACCAAAGATAGGAGATCTGTAGTTTCTTCAAATTGCTTAACCAAGGTTGTATCTAACTCATCCTAAGTAGCAATAAAGGTAAAAATAAGATTTTTATACCATTAAAATGATTTTCCCTTGAAGGAACCATCAAGTAATCTGATAGCCACATTATCTTGAGTAATATTATGAACATAACATATATTGGCAACGTCTTGGATATGTTCAATAGAAGTAGTTTTACCCTATTCTACTGAGAATACAGGGATAATTTTTAGGGAAGACATAGGAATGTCATAATATTAGGCTAAATTCAAGGGACTACCCTATTATATGGGGAAAACACTTAATTATTGAAAACCATTTAGGAAAAAGGGATTTGGCTTATGGGGAAAATAGATTAGACTAAAACAATAGAATGACCAGAAGATCAATTTTGCTTTGAAGGGTAAGGCCTTGTACTATTCAATATTAATATTTTGTAAGAAGTAAAAGGTATTTCAATATGTTTAAAAGGAGTACATTTACTTGATGCTCTTATTGTAACCTTTTACATGAAAGAACTATCTAGAAGATGTTTATGATCTCTGTAACCTAAAGGATATTCAGCTCTTGATGGTGGTAGACATCTCCTAATGTTAAAATATATTATTCTCAATATTCAAACTTAACTTTTACCAAATTAGCCTAGGCCCATCGAGTGTGTCAAAATTGTTGGTGTTCTATATTTACACCTTAGCTGAGGAGGGGATTGTTCAAATCTTCCTACTCAAATCTAGTCTAACATGGGACTGGTCCTAGGCTATGGTTATCATAAAAGTGGGTCAAACCTCTAGAGAAAGCCATATTACTTATGTATCTATCACCTAAACTATCACTTGCTTAGAAAAGGGGGATAACTTTGATAAAACTTATAAATGCATGTAAAAATTAGTGATGCACCAATGATTTGATCACTCCAACTCACAAAAAACACACTATGAGACACTCTTAAGACCAAATAAAATTAATCTCACATAAATATTTTAGAACAAGTCACTAATCAGTTACCAAATTAGTAAGAGAGGGTAGTTATCCACTTTCAAACAAGATATTTAAACTATACATTACACTTGCAATGACTTGTGAGAACTATTAAGCACTTCCCAAAGGTGAGGAACTTAGACATAAGCAAGAAACATACATTCACTTAACAATAGTGCATGAATTCATAGAAAACACTTCAATCTAGCTTAGAAGAGAATGGAGTTCAATCTTTATTATACCAAAAAGGTGTCATAGTATAAATTTTGGTAGTGTTGATCATACCAAGAAAGAGGGATAGGAGGATCAATATCAAGGCTCGGAAGAGAGAGAGAGAGAGAGAGAGAGAGAGAGAGAGAGAGAGAGAGAGAGAGAGAGAGAGAGAGAGAGAGAGAGAGAGAGAGAGAGAGAGAGAGAGAGAGAGAGAGAGAGAGAGAGAGAGAGAGAGTTATATATTAAAAAAGGCCCAACTACTTATAATGGATTATCACTCTTGAAGATGTTGACTTAGATCTTATCAATAAGGAGCTAAATATATAAAATAATTAATTATCTATTTCCCTTATCCAACTACCAAATATTTTCTTAGAATCATGTCATTATTTACTTGATCTATTGATGAGGATCATGTCTTGGAACTAGTTGAAATTTACCGCATATACATTAGGTGTTTGACTACTTCTACTCATATAAAATGTGGCCATGATGAGGTGAGACATGGGTTCACTATAGGTGAAATCCAATCTTAGACCATTGGTTTTCACATAGTCAAAATACCTATGAAAGTTTGTAAACTATCTAACTTTGCTTCACAATCACTTATCTATCTTTGACTTCTATTTTAGACCCAAAGGATCTATTTCACCTTTGTGGAGCTTTACTAATGATGCTTAGTTTATGAACTATGGTCCTAGTTCAACTCTAGCTTGACTTCAATCTTAGCTCCTTGACACTTAATTTACCTAATTCTAAAATAACCTCTTCAACTTTCATTGAAAATGTTTTGAGCTTGATCTTGCTTATTGGTTATCAAAAACTAACTGAACTCATCTAAATCATGCCCAACTATTTTTATGTTAATTAGTTCCATAGATACACTCACTTGTTGACTCTACCTCACTCTACTGATTAGTTCCATATATGCCTATGAGTTATTAATATTATGCAAACTAAATGAACTTGTGCTACATGTCATGCATGCATTTTATCTTTAGATCCTCTGACCCTTTAACCTCCACTCACCATTAGATTTGAATTCCTAATTAAACATTAGCCTTTAGATCTCCCTAGTCCCACTTTCCCATCAGTTCTTACATTCCATCAAATTAGAATGTATGAGCTCATGCTAATCATTGATTTATTTTATACCGATCCTTTTGTCAGTGAATTCATACATTTGGATCTTGGATTGATGATCTTGAACTTTTGGATCATGTCCAACATGTGGCTCTTTAAGGGATTTAACATAGGGAACCTTTGACCTATTTGACTCCAGTGCTAATCATTAGATCTCATGTGTTAGTATGAGGGATCCTATAGACCATTAGATATTGACCAACTTCAAACATTTTAAGGACCTTTTGAACCTAAATAGTTACTTGCCATGGTCTAAATTTTATAGCTGTATGAACATCTTATTGACTTATTGACTTGATGTATGTCATTAGATCTTTTCTTGAATTGAATGTAGACCATAGATCTTGAACCCATTTGAATAAAAACATCTATTTATTGTGTCTTAAACTTTAATGTCTATGTGAATGTATTTTACATTCACATGAACACCACTAAATATTTGAAAAACAATGGTCATCTTCTACATTTGAATTTGACACATACGGGGCCATTCTAAACTTTTATTTGGGGTACGTAGATTGAAAGAACCTTTTGTAAAATTTGAATTGGATCCATTTTCTTGAGAAATTACCCTTTAATAAAATTGTATAGGGAACTTTTCATTGAAAATTAACCTTTTAAGACTTTTACAGGGTCTACTTTCCTGAGAAAAGACCCTTCAAGAAAATGTATAGGACCATTTCATTTAAGAATTATCCTTAGGGAAAATTGTTTGGAAATTTTTCTCAAAAGAAATAGGTCTTTATATTTTTCTTTAGACATTTTGTCCAAAAGGATTCACACCTTTGAAAAAAATTTATTAAATAATTTGTTTGAAAGAATTCAACACTTATCCAGAAAGAAAGAGTCCCAAAAGAATTAGCTTAGAAAAAGAAAGCTCAAAAGAATTAACACTTAGTCAAATGAAAGGTTTGAAAGAATTCAAGTAAATACTTGGCCTAAAAGGAATTTTGTACTTAGATTTTCCTTGAACTGTGCTTCAAATTTTGCCTGATCCTTAAAGGGTTGGACACTATATAATTTTTTTTTGGATAAATGCTCTTTGAAACAATAGAAAATAAGATCTTGCTCCTTCCACTTAGCTCTTGGACTAGGCATATTTTTTTGTATGTATACCAAAATTTGGTCAACAACTACTTCATGTGAAAAATAATGACGCAAATAATCCACCTCTTGGACACCCAAATTACATTTGGAACATTTGGCATAAAGTTGATGTTGTTATAAAATTGGAATCACCTATTTCACATGATTTAAATGGTCTTCCCAATTTTAACTGTTGATGAGTATATCATCAAAAAACACAAATACAAACTTTCTCAAAAATGGTCTAAAAATAATTTTCATCAAACTTTGAAATATAGATGATGAATTTATGATTCCAAAAGGCATGACAATAGATTCATAATGCCATTCATGATTTTTGAATGTTGTTTTAGGTATATCCTCATCAAAAATGTGAATATTATGATATCTAAAGTGAAGATCTAATTTGGTAAAATAAATAGTACTAGGAAATTCATCTAGCAAATAATCAATTATTGAAATAGGAAAATTATCTTTAATGGTGTTGTTGATGACTAAAATTGTGTTGTTTCCAACACCAAAAATGGGAAGTTTTAGGAATGTGGGACTTGCAACCTGAAATGACCTCCAGATTTTAAAGAAGCTGGCTCTTCTTTATATCAAGTGTATAATGAGGAAAGGGATAGGAATTAAATAGAAACACAAATACAATGAAAGAAAATCTAACTATGGCAATGTGCTTGAATTTAATTTGACCCTTAATTCTAAGCACAGTGAAGCTATCTTTAATATTCAATTACATTAAAGAGCAAACAAGGCATGATCAATGTAAAAAATAAGAATAGATATGATCAAAGGCTCATAGTTTAGACAATTTTGCAATAACATAGAAAATATCAAAAAAGGCACATAACTCAATCTTCTTATTTATTTTATAGTTACATAAAATGCATAGAAACATACACAGTTACACAAACTTTCTAACTCAAGAAACTAGAACAAAGGCAAATGACATCACTAGATACATAAAGAAAGTCTAAAACTTCTTGATAATAATCTCTCACATAAAATTCTCTCTATCTTCTGATCCCCCTCTTGGCAATCTCTGCACCCATATTTATAGCATCAGACTAGATCTATATTAATCGTACATTCCCAATATAATGATTTAATTGAACTCTAACTGAACTGGAAGTGTTTAACAAAAGATATTTCTTGGATTTGAAACGTTCCATCTCCCTGTAGTTCATTGGATGAAATAGATACACAAGACACTTCCCACTATGAAACGGGCTGGGACACTTGGAATTTCTCACTTGATCTAATTGAAAAATTACTCATTATTCAAAAGGCACTAGAAAATGACACTTAGTAGCCTCTGAGGCACTTACCGAAGACATGTGTCACTTTCTGCGTAACTTATACTCTTTACTGTGTCTTTGTTTAGGAGTGTTCCATCTTTGACATCTGTCACAGTCCACTTCTTTGAACTTTAACAATTTATGGAAAATGGGACCCAAAACACTTCTCACTCAAAAAAATTTAAAAAGGAGAATGGGGATAGGTGTCACTTTCCACATATTTTTTAATAAATGACACATGGCAGCTTTTGCTTTTTTCAGCTAGGGACACGTGGTGGCTTCTATTGATCTTTAGCTAGACTATAGAAACATTTGGGACTCATTTTTAAATTCATATAGATGGTGAAACTTGGTGGCTTCTACTAACTTTAGAAACAAAAACCTGGGTCCCACCACAGTCTTTACTTATCGATGAAACAAAGTGAAGATATTTTAGATGTTGACACATGGCAACTTCCACTTTCTTCAGCTATGGATACGTGGCATCTTTCATTGCTTTTAGAAAAAACATATTGAAACCTTATGTAGTTACAACTTGGTGCCTTCCACTTGATCTTGAGAAAATCTTATTGAAAGAAGCTTTTGAAACTCAAAAGAAATTTGAAACATAGATTCCAACACTTTTCGCGCTCCGTTGAGTTACCACAGGACACGTGGTACATTTTGAGCAACTTACAAAAATTATAAAATATGTCTCAGCCACTAACACTTGGTAGCTTCCACATGACTTTGATACTTAGACAAAATTTAGGCAAAACAAACTCGCATCCATGCTCTATGTCAAAAACCTCACTGCCTTGAAACTTGAATGTGTAGGGACAAAACTTGGAGCGCACAACTAAAAATCAAAAAATGAAAAATGTATAGTTTTTTACTCTACAGTTCCTGGTGACCCTGAGGAATTTTTAGCCTACTCAAAAATAATAATCCATAATCTCCCACATGATCAAATGTGATAAAAATCATAAATTTAGTAAGGCTATCTGACAAGCAGACCACTCATCATTAGATAATCCCTACTTATCTTGCAATTTGTGGAAGGCTAAATCAAGATTGATGATATCCTTGTGTGAAAAATTCTAAAAAATATAAACTGTAGCCTTCAATTTAAATTCAATCTAGGAAATGGGAATCAAAATAGCTTCTACTTCAGGCACTGACGAATCATCTCTTAAACCTTGAAAGACTGCCTGATCATTTTGTCTAGCTAACAACAAAGGTTTAATCTCATCAATCATCAACACAATGTTGCTATTAGGAAAAGGGGAAGGAAGACCCAATTGCACCAAATCTTCAATGTGTTATTTCATGTCTTTGATTCCTTCTTTCACCACATCTATAATCTCTCTACAATTGATTGCTATGGAATTGCAATTGAGAACTTCATTCACTCTTTTGGTAGCAATCATTCTGTCACTAATCCTGCTGCTAAAAATGTTCCATCAGTTGCATCATATAGCTTTTGTAGCAGCATTTGAGAGTCAAACACTCTCAAAGAGATAGTGGATAGAGTGTTTTCAACTAAAGTCTCCACCTTTTCGCATAATTTATGTGCATTTAGCAAAAGGTTAAAGAGGGTCTAAGCTGAGTAATCTCCTCAGAGATTCTTTTCCATATTGATACATAAAGATCCTTAACTAGATTCAAAACCCCTGCATTCTTTGGCCTATTAGCCAACTCAAGTGTCAATTGTTTTGTCATTTGTTGCTCAACTTGAAGTTGGGCTTGTATAACAACAGTATTGTTCTACTCATTCAGTAGCTTTTGTTGAAGTTGAGTGACTTGTAGCAGGCTTTCCTCACATTTTTCTTGAAATGTTGCCTTTTCCCACTTTAAGGTTGTCACTGCATCTTTCACCTACATTAGCTCTACTTTTAAAGAATCATTTTGGTCCTAAATAGCCTAGTGAGTCTAAAGAGAAATAGTATCTTGCAACTGTTTGTTGAGACTCTCTATTTTGTTATTCTTGGTATTGATTTCTGTAATCAAACTACTATAGTTTGCCTTCTCATGGGCTAGATCAGCCTCCATCTTCTGTAGTTTCTTTGATATTTTCAAATAATCCTCAGCTAATATAGAAGTGGATTCATGTAGTAGCTCAACCTTATCTTGGGGTCTGAAAAGTGACATATCTATTGCCACTATATTCATTGTGTAATCTTCAGGTTGCATCTGCTCATTTGGCTTGACTATATTAGGTGACAAATGGGTCACCATTAGTTGTTACTATATTGGGTCAAATTGTAACCTCATATGTGGTGTATCTAAGGCTTTATTATCTTTTATCCTCATTTTCTCCATTTGGGCTTCTAGCCTTCTTAGCAGTATCTATTTGAGTTTGGAAGGTAGAAGGAGAGGCAATGTGCCCACCCACAAAAGGATAACCTTGTGGCAAGCCATATGGAATAGCTAAATGTTGGCTATGAACAATCTGAGGAAGTACTTTATTTGGGATAGAGGGGGAAAAATGAGGAAATGATATGGCCTGAATATGGATAGATGGGGCAAAATGAGAAGTAGGCATAGCAGAGGTGGAAGGGGATATTATTTGGCCAGATGGAATCATCACCCCTATAGGAGAGGAAAGAGATTGAGAATAAGAAGGAGAAACAACACTTACCTGAGGAGCAACCGAAGTAATCTATGGTTGGTATTGTGAGGGTTCTGCCCTCTCCTCTGAATCAAGTTGAAACCTCAGCCTCTTATGTTTCCTTGGTGTTTCTTCTTCTAGTTGTGCTCCTTTATCTTCAACATTTACCACTGCTACTAGTGGTGATTTTGTAAAATTGGGAACCCCAAGAGCTGACACTGATGGAGAAGCTTTTGGTAGTGAAGATACCACACTCTTTTTTTTTCAATGGCACTGAGAGATTGGGGCCAAATAGTTATAGCTACTGTAGCTGAGGTTTGCCCTGGGGTCTGCAATGTTTGACAGGATTCTGCTCTAGCTTTTGGCTCTCCACCCTATGTCTACAAATTTCTTGTATTAGGGCTAGAGATAGGAGACATATGAAACACCAACAATGGAAAGTTTTAGGAATGTGGGACTTGCAACCTAAAATGACCTCCAGATTTTAAAGAAGATGGCTCTTCTTTATCTCAAGTGTATAATGAGGAAAGGGATAGGAATTAAATAGAAACTCAAATGCAATGAAAGAAAATCTAACTATGGTGATGCACTTGAATTTAATTTGACCCTTAATTCTAAACACAGTGAAGCTATCTTTATAATTCAATTACATTAAAGAGAAAACAAGGCATGATCAATGTAAAAGATAAGAATAGATATGATCAAAGGCTCACAGTTTAGATGATTTTGCAATAACACAAAAAATATCAACAAAGGCACAGAAATCAGTCTTCTTATTTATTTTCTAGTTACATAAAAGTTACAAAAACATGCACAGTTACACAAAATTTCTAATTCAAGAAAATAAAACAAAGGCAAATGACATCACTGTCTACAAAAAGAAAGTCTAAAACTTCTTGATAATAATCTCTCACAAAAAATTCTCTCTATCTTTAGATCCCCCTCATGGCAATCTCTGCACCAATATTTATAGCATCAGACTAGCTCTAGATTACCTACACATTCCCAATCCAATAGTTTAACTAAACTCTAACTAATTTGAGGTGTCTAACAAAAGATATTTGTTGGATTTGAAATGTTCCATCTCCCTGTAGTTCATTGGCCTGAAATAGATACATAGGATTCTTCCCACTATGAAACGGGCCAGGACACTTGGTGTTTCTCACTTGCTCTACTTGAAAACTTCCTCATTATTCAAAAGGCACCAAAAAATGACACTTGGCGACCTTTGAGACACTTATCAAAGACACGCAGAAATTTCCACATAACTTATACTCTTTATTGTGTCTTTACTCAGGAGTGTTCCATCTTTGACATCTATCACAGTCTACTTCTTTAAACTTTAACAATTTATGGAGAATGGGACCCTCAGCACTTCTTGCTCGAATAGCTTTAAAAAGGAGAACGGGGATAGGTGTCACTTTCCACCTATTTTTTAACAAATGACATATGGTGGCTTTCATTTTATTCAACTAAGGACATGTGGTGGCTTCTATTGATCTTTAGCTAGACTATAGAAACATTTAGGACTCATTTTTAAATTCATATAGATGGTGACACTTGGTGGCTTCCGCTAACTTTAGAAACAAAAACTCGGGTCCCACCACAGTCTTTACTTATCGATGAAACAAAGTGAAGATATTTTGGATGTTGACACGTGGTGGCTTCTACTTTCTTCAGCTATGCATACATTGCATCTTCCATTGCTTTTATAAAAACATATTGAAACCTTCTGCAGTTGCCACTTGGCACCTTTCGCTTGATCCTAAGAAAATCTTATTGAAAGAAGCTTTCAAAACTCAAAAAAAATTTGAAACATGAATGCAAACACTTGTCACACTCCACTAAGTTACCACGAGACATGTGGTACATTTTGAGCAACTTATAGAAATTAAAAAATGTGTCTCAGCCACTGACACTTGGCAGCTTCCATGCGACTTTGATACTTAGATAAAATTTAGGCAAAATAAACTTGTGCCTGCACTCTGTGTCAAAAACCTCACTACCTCAAAACCAAAATGTGCAAGGACAAAACTTGGAGCCCACAACTAAAAATTAGAAAATGAAAAATGTAGAGTTTTTTACTCTACAAGTGTATTTATTGAGTTCTCTATAGTCTAGGCATATCCTCCAACTATCATTCTTCTTCCACACCATGACCACTAGGGAGGAATATTCACTTTGTCTATGTCAGATGATTCCTACTTCTAAAATCTCTTATACCATATTTTCAATTTCACTCTTTTGGGTATAGGGATACCTGTAGGGTCTAATATTAGGTGGTATACATCTTGGAATGAGTTTGATGCCATGATCATGTACATGACTTGGATGAAATCTTTTTGGCACGTCAACAAAAAAATAGAGTGGTCACCCAATACCTTTTGTAAATTAGGATGTGTAAACTCCTTTGTTAGTTGAGCCTCTATGGAAAATAATTGTGCCATAAAACCTTCTACACTTTTCTAATAATGTTCATCATCTGGTGGGAACTAACCAATTAAAAATATTTATCCCATAATCCATGTAGTTAGGAATTTCTTCTTTATAAATAGAACCTCATGAATAATTCCTAGAAATTCATCTCAATAGTTCCCAAAGTGGTGATCCACTACACTCCCAAAACAATGTCATCTCCTCCCATAGGAATAACAAACAAAGGGGAATTTAACAAATAGTCTCCCATAACAAGCTTAATATTATGAAATTTTATAGAACAATTGATCTTACCACCATCTATAATCATGACTTGAAAGTTTGGAGATGGGTAAATGAAGTAATTCAAATGAGTATCCAATTTACTATTGATGAAGTTATGTGTACTCTAAGAGTCAATTAACACAGTCACCTTCTATTTATTTAGGAAATCCACCACATTAATATTTTGAGGATTAATAATGCCTAAAAGTGTATGATATGAAATAGTAGGTTGAGAATCTTCATATTCATCCTTAGGCTCTTCTAACCCTTCCCCTAAAGCCTCCTCATCATCTTCCTCCTCATTATCACTATCAATGTAAGATAACTTATTTTTAGCACATTCCCTTTACTCCATTTGATATTACAACCAAAACACAAACCTTTTTCATACTTTTATTCCACTTGCTAAGGTGTCAATTTAGTAGGATGATGAAATGATGGCGTTGAGAAGGTGCATTCATGAACATTAGTGAAATTTCTTCATCTGATTAGATTTGTTTCATTAACCATGTGTGCCCTTGTTATGGCCTCATATACAATACTGGGTTGAAACATGAAACTTCCAATTGGATATTATATTTGAGGCCATCCAAAAATAGGTCAGTTAGATTTTCCTTAGTGATGCCACACATAAGGAGATATTATAAAATTGATGAATGTAGTCCTTGATAGTCCTAGTCTGGCACAACTTGACTAGCTAATTGAATTAGTTTTCAAAGACATTATTGTGATAGTAGAGATACAACTTCTCAAAAAATACCTACCATGAAACTAGGACACCCTTATTTTTATTTTGAGCATAGAACCAATGATACCAAATGAATGGCTCATGTTCTAGATATAGATAACCCATAACTAATTTTTTTGAATATGGAGTCTGATGTAGATAAAATAAATTTCCAATTTGAGTGAGCCAAGTGAGTGGATCATTACCATCAAACTTGCTTAGGTCCAATTTTGGCAACATTGGTTTATGGCTAGAATTGGTGTTGGTATTATTTGGAGAAGGAGAACTAAACTGAAGTGGTATAGGATTATTTTGAAGTGGATGAGTTGACAAGTTGGCCAATTACCTAGATATTTTTTGTAATTGATCCATCACAATATATAAGTCCCCTTTCAAACTTATAATGTCCCCTTAAACCATATAAAAATCATATTTTTCACCATGACCTATAAATCCAACTTAAGTTATTGAATTTTCTTTGAAATAGAGGGATCATAAGTTTTAGATTCCATGTCATCCTTGTGAGAAGTTTTTGGAGTTTTCCATTTACTGTATCTATGAGTGTTTAGACCATCCATGCACAAACCTTAGGAGGGTTTCATCCCCCAAACAATGTACCAATGGAATACATGATTTTGATCATCTCATTAAGAAAAATACAACTACTACTATTGTGCCCAAGGGTGAAAATTTTTAACCCAAAAAATGTGCCAGTAGAATATATTGTTATGATCATCTTATAGAGATAAATCCAATGGCTGATAATTTTCACAAGGCAAAAAAAAGTCCTTTTTTACAAAAAAAACCTCATGAACAAAACTGTAGTGACAAAAAAATCAATTCCTCCTAGATCACAAGTTCTATTTTTTTGGCCTTCTAGTACTTAATATGCTAGATCTAAAGAAAAAATTGTACCATAGAAATTCAACAAAATCAAAGCTCTAATACCACTTGTAAGGAAATTACTTAGATGATTCACAATAATATAATTATATATGATATAATTAAGAGAAAAATAATTAGATCAATAATAACAATTGGTGAAAGAGAAGAATAATTGAATATTATGATTGAGCCATTTCAAGGGGGAAAACTCCACAACAAGGCAATAAGAATAGAATTCCCAATATGATGATAAAATACTAACCACTACCTCATATATATATTCTAATTAGCCATGGTTATTCCATACTTTGACCATACTAAAAACATCAAGAAATGTAAAAATCTAATATGAAGGTGTGTAATCCAAAAGTCAACCACATATATCCCTAGATGCACTATAGGCTAATGGTATATCAATGTTGAGATTTTGACATGTGGAAGACCCTATGGAAAAATACTAAAATGACTAAATGAAAGAGAAATAAAGTGTGAAAAATTAATTGCTCAGTTGAATGCTAGTTAAGTTTTGAAATGCCTCATAGGACTCCATGATATGATACTCTAGGAACATGATTGAGACTCTAGAAATCTCCAAGTGAGAGCAAGCTAGTAAAGTTAGCACATTAAACATTCATAGAAAAAAATCCTATCTTAACCATAGAGTATCATTAGGACATGGTATTATTTCTCTTATAGAACTTTTAGGTTTGTGAGTTAGATCAATTAGTCATTAAAAATAACACATGCTTGGGAAAAATAGGGTGACATGATATTTCAAATAATCAATTTAGGTAGAGCCTATTAGAATGAGAGAATAGGTCTAGGAACTCTAGTTTTGTGTTTTTTAAAGAGGGATATCCCATTTATATGAAAAGGTATCGTGTTGGCCATAATAAATGGTGACTTATGTAGGGTAAGTGGTGACAATCACTTAGAACCTGACCTATTAATCCTCTGACCCTACACAAAACATAAACTACAAGAGAGATATTTTAGGCATATTATAAAAAAAGGCACTAAGGTCTGGTAAAATTAAGTAAAATATTGATATTTTATCCTATATGAGGCCACTAGTGTGTGTAATAAGTTATTTTCAATTAACTTATCCAATTACAAACCTCACTCAAGAAATTGAGGTTGAACTAGGTATTAGATTTATTTGAGGGAATTAATGGTTTCATGGATTAGAGGGGAATGGCATGGGAATCATTATTCTACTAGATAAGTTCCCATGTCCTTGTTAAAGTTACATATGGTCTAATTCAAGGCCTTACTCCATTACCAACTAGGTAATAAAGTTTGTAATGGAGGTTGCCCAAATATCCCTTTTGAGGAAGACTCACAATTTTAATTTTACATGGTTTTTTAGTCTTCTTCCAAGGTTAATTATGAAGATATTTATCATATTTTTCCATTAAGGGTTCGGGACCAATCCAATGGTGATAGGGTAAAGAGGAAGCTTTGAATATCCAATTTATCTTGGATTGGCTTGAATGGTCCCAACTTTTTAAAGATGTTATATTAAGTGAAACTTGGTGGCCTTTATTAGGACATGAATTATTATAAAATCCACTTGTTTATTTGATAATTATTGGCTTCCAAGATATAAAATTCAAAAGACTCACTTATCATCCCTAATTTGTTTGGATCAAAGATTCAAATTTGGTCCTTTATAATTCCACAATACCTTTTGGTATTCGATCATCACTTGTAATGGCTACTGACTTTCCCTCTCTAGGGATCCCTCGTAATGTAGATAAATTTATTAATTATGACCAAGGGATAGATATAGGGTATATGAATTATATAAGGACACAACCAAAAAATCAAAACAAAAGAACAAAGAAAGAAAGCACACAACAAGAAAAATAAACACACAAATAAATCAAACTAGCCTAATATATACATTACCATCCTTAGTCGAGGTTATTATAAAATTACATTAGATAGAGAAATTGATAAGTAATGCTTCAATAACTATCCATTTACTAGTACTGGTAGGTAGTTACCCTCTAGGTCCTTGAGGTGAAAGACATTATGGCCTAGGATATTAGCTATCTGATAGGGGCAAATCCAGAGAGGATCAAACTTCAAGAATTGGCCCTTTTTTATGAGCATTATCCCACATTGATACTAGATTAGAGACTCTAAAGGTCTTGATTTTATCCATTTTATCAAACCATCATTTGATAGTAACTTGATGCTTGTTGAAGCTTAACAGAGCTTCATCCTAGGCTTCTTTTAACTGAATAGTATCTAGGTTTAATTTATTATATAGTTCCATGAATTATTAAATGAACTTATAAGTTGGTAGCCTAAGAGTGACCAACATGATTTACTATAATCCATAAACTAAAAGGAAAGGATATATTTTGAGGACTTGTTTATACATGGTGTGGTCAACCCATAAGGTGAATGTTAGCAATGAGTGCCATTCCTAAGGTTTCTCTCTTACATAATTTTTGATGATGTCCATTAAATTATTATTAGTGGACTCTAATAATTAGTTTCCTTTTGGATAATGATTGTATTAGAACCTCAATGTGATACCATTTTCATAGGCCCATCTCATAAAATCTGTAGATTAGAATACAAAACCATAATCATATACCAAGGATACCAGGACCTAAAACTAGGTGCTTATGGTTTTTTTTATGAACTTGATAACTTAAAAATAGTGTTTCTCTTTGTTGTGACTACATAAGACTACCTTGTGCAATAATTTATGGCTATGAGAACAAAATTTTAGCCATGTGATGAGTTAGGGTTGTGTAGACACCGAAATCATGTCTACTCCTTGGTCGTCCTCCCCCCTTTGTCCCATTCCACTTCAAACCATGCCTAACCTATGTCTTATTAATTTAAAATAATTATCTTATTTTAAATTAATAATTCTCTCTCTCCCCTTCCCACCTCACCCATGACACCTCACCACCCTTGGATGCCCTCTTTGGATTCCATTCCTCAACCCATGCCAAGTCTTAAATGCATAAGACCCCCATTTCATCCTCTCGTCCATTTTAAGCCACCTTCGACCGTTTCTTCCCCCGACCCACTGACCTGGTAGTTGGGAAAATGGACAGAAGGCTATTTTTAGCCTTTTTGCCTACCTTTCAGCCACCGATGTCGGTCAGTAGTCGGCCGACGTCAGTAGTTTTGCCGGCATCAGTTGCCTTCAAGACTGCATTCTTGACCTGAATGCAGGATCAAGTTTTTGAATCTCATTTTTCACTCTTTCAATCTGCTCCTTCGACCTTCAATCATCCACCTTTCAACCTTCAATAATCAGCCAATCTTCCAATATTCAATCCACTAGACCTCTCACTCTCTCTCTCACAGGGCTTTTACACCAGCTACAGCAACAACAGGGACTCTGCATCAGTCTTCTACATCAACAACAAGTACAAGCATCAGCAATACTCCTTCTGCAAGCCACAGGTAAGTATTTTTTCTATGTTTTCATTATGTTTTCAGTTATTGCTTACAAGTAATATCACCCCCCTAGACTAGACTATCAGCTAGACTAGACTTGACTCCCTCCCAAAAAGGTTGAGAGGCCTTCCCATATCCTTATCACCTCTATCCTCCTTTTCTAAACATACACTCTATACATTGTCCCTACAACTCTATCCAAACCCTACATAGACCATTCAACCAGATCCAAAATCCTTCTCAGACCCATCCACAAACCATAAACCCATCCAGACCTGACCAGACTTCATCCAAAGACTATTGCCCTGACCAACGCTGACTGTAAAGACCACTGCCTTCACCGACATCGGTATACTAATCGACGTCAATAGACTTGACCAACTGATGTCGACAGACTAACTGACGTTGGCAATTGTGACTAGGCTGACAGCAACATTCAGGTAAGCATTTGCTTCTATTTTTGTTTCATTCTTTAATCATTTCAGTCTTTTTATCATTCTGCCTTTTATCAGACATTATTTTTATCAATTAGTGGGTTAACATCCCTTAAAGGAGTCTTTGAACTTCTAGGATCAAGCTTTTGCTTGGCAGCCCACCATCTCCTCATCTAACGTCTTCTTTGTTTTAGTCTCTTTCTTCTACAGGTGTCATCCTCCACAACCAAAGAGGAGTTCCTTCTATCATCTGAATTTGGTGTGCATGACTTCATCCAGGTACATACAAGCCTTAGACCATCTCTCTTAGTTTCTCATTTCCTTTTTTAATGTGAAAGCAAAAATCATATATAAACATTCTGGCACGCCCGGTGGGACCGTAGGGTCTTCCTTGGGTTCTTTTCTTTCTGTTCATATAGGTGCATTAGGTTTCTCCTTGTCACCTCTTTCTTCTATATCTCTTCCAAAAGACATCATAAGCAGGATTAAAATTAACTCTTCTTTCTTTTCTTGCATCTCAAACAAGTCAAAATTCATACTCTTTAACCCTTTCTCAACCTGTTTTCATCCGAACTCATATTTCGTTTTGGGCTTAAAATTAATTGCATTTCATTTCTAATTGCTTGCATTTTTAGCTCTCACATCTAGTAATTATAACCACATCATGAATTAATCGTAGACCACTTATGTTACACAACTAAATCACTTGCAAAAATCAAACATCAAAACTTACCTAAGACAAGGCCCGACTGGGATTTCATCACTCAGTGATACCTTACCCGTCCCGGCAATCCCACTTGGATTTCATCACCAAGGGGAAAGCCCACTCTGTTCTCTGGCAGAGGATAATCTCTAGGGAAAGTATATTTTGGCTAAGTGAGACCAGCTTATCACTAGGCTCATGAAGTGAGGGGAGCTTGCTCCTTAGCACCAGGCCATGTATGAAACCTAACACAGACTCTTGAGTGCCTAAATAAACCTGAAACCATCCATAGACTACTTCTTCTAGGACCCGTCTCAAAAGCCAATCTTCCTAAACACATTCTAAGGCATAAGCCAACACGAACCTAATAATTTATTTCTAGGGATTTAACGCTTAGGATCTGCTTGTGTTCTTCATCTTTTCTATTCTTATCTACTTGTTTGAGCTAGTGAGGACATTTTCTTCTTTCCAAAAACTGTCAAATCTTCTACGTTTCTGGGAAACACAGTAACCAACATCAGTTTTTCCACTGATGTTGGTAACTTTCTTTGCTGGCATCGGTCATCTGACCGACATCGACAGCCTATATCACCGACATCAATTTTTAAACCGACGTTGGTCTCTGTCCAATTTTTTTTCCCAAAATAGCAGCCTTAAAACCCACCCCTTTTTCTGCCAAAACCCCATTTTGGTTTTCTAAGACTAAAAAACATAGTTTCTAGAACTTGACCCTTCTTGCCTTGAATGGTTTTGACACACAGTCACACCAAGGCTTTTCTTGACCACGTGAGACATCAACCACTTTCACCTTCACCATCCCTAACCAGTCCCCTAATGGAGTTTCATTCAGAGGTTGAACGAACTCCTACTCGACCGACCCCAACTCAGTCTCCCATTATCCCTGAAGGGGACCAAGACTTTGAAAGATTCTTGGACCTCAATGGAAGAGCCCTTCAACATTATCTCATGCGAAGCTAAACATGAGACTCCTTAGGCAACCCAATTTATGGGATGCCAACTTCCTTAGTCGAGACGACGATCACATCAACAATGTCCACAATTCAACCTATATAGAATCAAGCCAACACCTCGACTAATAACCTGACTGTGTCTTATCTTCAAAATTTAGCCTCTCCTTCTAGACCTACCTCCATGGGGGTCTCGACACCCCCTCAACCTCAAACTACTCAACCAAATTCTACACCCTTCCAAAACCTAGTGGTCTCTATCCCCCTACTCTTACACCTATCAACACAAGAGTAACTGCCTACCCTTCAACAAGTGTGGCCACCCCTCAACCATCTTTGACATCCCCTATCCAATTTGTGCCTACCAACCCCATAACACAAGTGCCCTTGGCTTCAACATCCACCCTGATGGCTAGCTACCCATATGTTGTGCCTACACAAGCGCAACCAACCACGTCATATGCCCCTCTCAATACCTTTCAAATACCCTATAACCTAGGGGGCACTCCACCTACCAATCCGTCAGTTGACATAATCAAAATGTTGATGGATAAAATGTCTAGTCTCGAGACCTCTATTTCTGGTTCACGCAATGCCCTCTCATATGAGCAAATTTGCAATGAACCCATTCATCCCTCCATCCTGATCCAACCATACCCCAACTAGTGGGAGCTTCCTAAATTTACTCACTTCCAAAGTAAGGAAGACCCACAACAACACCTACGAGCATTTAGACATGCTTGTTATCTCATAGCCCATGATGATGCGTTACTTCTACGCACGTTCCCCATGTCACTTTCTAGCCCCACCCTTGACTGATATAGCTCTCTTACTAGACATTTTATCTTTTCATTCACTCAACTCACCCAATTATTTCTCGACCATTTTTCTATCAATATCACCAAACAAGTCTCAATCACAGACCTCTTCTCCATCAGGCAATTTGATGACAAATCAATAGTCGATTTTATCGCTTGTTAGAGAGGCTTGATTAACCAGCTTTCCTTCTCCTTGCCTCAACCTGAGCTCATCAAGCTCTTTTCTCAAGCATGTGCTAGGCACATCTCTTCTACCTTACAAATTCAAACATTCTGCACTTTCAACGAAGCTTTCACCATGGCCCAAAAGCTTGAACTCTGCGCCATTGAAGAAGACAAGGTCAAATTGCGTAATACCAATGCAAGAGCGGATGACCCTTCTTCTTCTAGACCTTCTTCTTCCCACTCCAAATCCAAAGGAGTGGCCAACACTGTGGTCATTAGATCACCATCTTCGACCACAACCGACCAATCTCAACCTTCTACATCTCTAAGCATCACCAAACAATTCCAACAACGGTACATCCAACGTTCATACACTCCACTTGGAGAATCATACGCTTCCATTTTGAAAAAACTCATCAAGCAGGGGGTCCTCAATCTCCCTTTAATCTGACCACCTCAATTCAACCCTTCAAAATCCCTCCCTACATGGTATAGGGAGGCTGACTTTTGTCACTATCATCGCGTCCACGACCATGACATCAACAACTGCCGAACCTTCAAAAACATCATTCAAGACATGATAAATAGGGGTGATCTCATCTTGGACAACCCGAATGCCCCACCCAACCAACACATCAACATCTTCAAACAACATTTTCCTAACCATCCTCCTAATCAAAACAATGTCCAGACCATGACCAATGGCCCTCAAGACCATAATATACACACGGTCGACACTGTCTCTTCTCTGATCCCTGACCAACCTCTTCCATAGGTAGAAGAATCCTCTTCTCCTATTAGTCCTCCATCGACCTCTCTCATATTGGAGGATTCCTTGACCATACCAATGCCATTAATCCCACATTCATCCTTCCTCCCACCAATGGAGGACCCTATCCTTCTTACTCCTCAACCACAAGTAGAGGGCACAATCATTCCTGCCCTCTGCCCTCTTGAGGATCCGCACTCTCCTATTTCTTCTCCACCAAGAGAAGAACTAGTATCTTCACCCATTTCGATCGAGGAAGACCCACTCATGGTTTCCTCTTATCTTTTGCCTGAGATTGCTACATCTCACTCACCTCCATCCACATCTGAACCCAAACCTGTATCTAACCTCACCTCGCACAATGGTGGCCCTCAACCCAAACCAAAGAAGGCCACTAAACCACATCAGAGGACTCCTCCCCCACCTTCATCATTACCTTCAATTTTGGGCCCACATCCATCCACTTTAATAAGAGTGCTTCCTACTCTCATATTTCACAGGGGCAAGTCGCCTCCATTGTCCCCTCAACCCATCAGACATATATTTCCTCCAAAACATCCAACACCTATCACCACAAAAGTTCCATCTCCACGTGTGGTTACACCACCCATGAAAATGATGGTATGACCAATGCCTCTTACGCCTCTCAAACCAAAGTCATCAACCCCCACTGCAACAAGACACACAGACCCATTAGCAGGTTCTTATGCCCTACTATTACGACAATTGTTGCAGTCTTCTCGCATCAATCTCCTGCCTCTTAAACCATATCAATCCCTCAGACTAAAATTGCCCTGGTTTGACAACACTCAAATTTGTGTGTATCATCACATGCCTGGGCATGACACTAAGCATTGTTGTGCCCTTAAGGTTGTCATTCACCAATGCTTGGAGAAAGACACCCTTCTTCTTGACCACATTGTCAACAAATCTTCAACACCACCCCACTCATCAACTCTCAGATCAAGACCTTCTTGGTTTAACAACTCTAAATTTTGTCACTATCATCACACACTGGGACATGACACTGAGTGTTGTTGTGCTCTTAAAGCTATCATTCGTTAACACCAGAAAAAGGATACCGTTCTCATCAAGGATCCTTTTAACTACCCCTTCGACAAATCATTAACACCAACCCATGCTTCTCAAACCTCATCACCTAAATCGGCATCTCCACACCAGACTATGGTCCCTTTTCCACCTTTAACCGCCTTATTCGACATCAACATAGTCAATTTGACCACCAAGCCTCAACTGACCTTGACCAATCTGCCAAACATTCTCCCTAGCCACTGGGGGAATTTAACGTTCAACCTATCTTCGACCAAACATTTAACCCGACCTCAACCAGACCGTCGACCAAACCTCAACCAAACATTTGACCGACCATTGACCAAACATTCAACCAGACATTGACCAAATAATGACCAAACATCAACCAACCTTTTAATCACATCATCCAACCCAGCATTGACCAAATATCTATCAACCTCGACCAAGTTATCGACTAAGCCTTAACCAAGCCTCGACCAAAACATCAACCAAATATCAACCAAGCCTCGACCAAGCCTCAACCAAGTCTCGACCAAGCTTCAACTAAGCATCAACTTTAACCAAGCATTGACCAAATATCACTAACTTCTTCAACATCGACCGCAAACTTTGACCAAACATTGACCAAATATCAATTGACCTTGACCAAACATCGGCCAAGCGTCGACCAAACCTTGACCAAACTTCAACCAACCTTTTTAATCATGACTTCATCCAACCAATCATATCCAACATGTGACCAATTTGGACGAGGCACATAGGGCAAGTTTGCTCCTAATTGACTTGGACCTTACATCATAAGCATGGGCCAGGGACTTTGTCAGAACCTGAGCCCCTTTATGCCTTGCATCTTTGACCAATCTATTGTTAGTCATGTAATTATTCACTTGACATTTAACTTAAGCTTGATCCCTTGAGCAATCCCCGTCATCGTCATTCTTATTATTTTTCAACCCTCAACCCTGCAAACATCAGTTAACCCTTTTGTCAAGCATGAATGCTTTGTCTTAATAAAAGGGAAACGCTCTAAACCTCTATAGTCAATTCCATGACCAAAACTTTAGTCAACAAAAAAATCAAAAAAATATAAAAGTGGGATGCATATTCCAAGGTCATAAATCATAAATGTAGACTTCTCCCTCGAAGGATAGCTACATAATTTTTGTATTTACTAGACTGCTCCCTTGAAGGACAGCTAGGCCAAAGACATATCAAAAGCATACAAAGCAAAATATAGACCACTCCCTCGAAGGATGGCTATGCATAAACCTTACTACATACACAGCATTATCTCAAAAGCTTCCCGCATTGATCAGCTTCACAACATGACCACAAAGCAAAACAACATCCCCTCGCAGACTTCCCGCATCGATCAGTCTGCCTCAAAAAAAAATAAAAATTGACTGACAAACTTTAAAGTCATGGATTTGTCTATAGTCATTCTCAGGGTCACCTATAAAAGGGGTAAAGTTGTTCCTGCCAAAAAGGGTTCCCCCTTCCATCCATATCATATCACACCTATCACCTCAACATACTCAAGGGATTTCGAGCTCACTTAACGTCAAGTGATTTGATTACTTCTCTAACACAACCACTGGTCAACGACGTAATGCATGAATGGGGCTCTTGTTTCTAAACAACCCCCTATCTATGCCATCATTATGGTCCTTTTCAAGGAAAGAGCAATTTGCCTTTCACTTTTTTTCACATCTTGGTCATAAACAAACAATTCAACCCAATCATTATCTATCCAACCAAACCCAAACCAACCCAAACATTTTCAGACCACCGACATGACATAGTCCATTTCACATAGTTTCTATGGAAAATAATACACATGGAAACTATTGATGAGACACAATTTATGTTAAGCATAAACCATTACTTACTGAAGCATAAATGACCTCAATTCATTTTTAGCATACATCCATCACGAATATGGAAAATTGCTAGGGATGAAAGACCACTTGACCAATGTTGCAGAATACACCATCACACAATATGGAAAAGGTTGTGACATCATCTTATCCTCATCATTTTGACACATGACCCAAACCAACCTATCGACCAATTTTGCCTCTTCACCTGAACTACATTGGTCTGAGGCCCTAAGACCAGGGCTATGTAGGTAGCACTCAGATGATACGACATCTTTTAGGGTTAGCTTGACCACCCTCATTTGTTCATCTCTCTGATGGACAAACCTTCTTTCCTCCTTTGACCATGACTTGACCCCAACTAGACCATCGACCACTTTGAACCTTCCTCCCTCTTAGGCTGAACTACATTGGTGTGAGGCCCACCTAACCAGGGGCTATGTAGGTAGCACTCAGATGACATGATGTCCTCTGGGGTTATCTCGACCACCCTCATTTGTTCGTCTACCTGATGGACAAACCCTTTTACCCTTTGACCATGACCTTAACCATGACCACAACCAATCATCGACCACTTTGACTCTTCATCTGAACTACATTGGTCTAAGGCCCTAAGACAGGGGCTATGTAGGCAGCACTCAGATGACATGACATCTTCTGGGGTTAGCTCAACCACCCTCATTTGTTCATCTACCTGATGGACAAACCATCTCCTCCTTTTGACCATGACTTGACCCTGACTAGACCATCGACAACTTTGACCCTCTTCCTCCCTTTTAGGGAGAACTACATTGGCCTGAGGCCCTTCACAAAGGGGCTATGAAGGTAGCACTAAATCTTTTGGGGTTAGCTTGGCCACATTCCTTCATCCATCCATCCACCTCGACCAATGACCTTAGAGATCATGACTATCTCCTCAGACCCCGACCACTTCCAAGATAGCGTTGCCTTGGTTGTTTTTGCATGTATGCTACCTCACGAATGGTTAGCAAAATTGTGCACAGACTATTTATGACCTTCACAAGTATATGATCACAAGCTAGTTGATCCCCACTACTTGTGACATTTTCATGTTTTCCAAGAGCACTTCCTGAGCTTGGGATACCTGGAACACAATGACCATTAGAGTTACAGCTTAGATTGAATAACCCGATCAGCTATGACTAAATGTTGGGGCCTAGTTACTTCAATTTTGGCACTCCTCGACCCTCGACCTACGACAATTTGACCTGACCATCTCATGAAGTGGTGTGCATGCAATCTCAACTTTGGTAGCATTCACACTCCATCTTCACCATCCTCATCCTCTCTGTCAAATCAGCACCCGACTTTAGGTTCCCTTCCCTCGACTCCCGCTTTGAGGGGGAATACCTGATCCCACATCAGGGCAACCAACCCTTCTTTCATTTTTGTCTTGCAATTCACTTAAACAACCAACAAGATGAAAGACCTCATCCCATCCCTGGGGCAATCAACTCCTATTTTTATCTTGCAGTTCAACCAAAACAACCAACAAGACAAAAAGGGGCAAATGTAGACACCAAAATCATGTCTACTCCTTGGTCATCCTCCCCTCTTTATCCCATTCCACTTCTAACCATGCCTAACCTATGTCTTATTAATTTAAAATAATTATCTTATTTTAAATTAATAATTCTCTCTCTCCCCTTGCCACCTCACCCATGACACCTCACCACCCTTGGATGCCCTCTTTGGATTCCATTCCTCAACCCGTGCCAAGTCTTAAATGCCTAAGACCCCCATTTCATCTTCTCGTCCATTTTAAGCCAACTTCGACTATTTCTTCCCCTGACCCACTGACCCGGTAGTTGGGAAAATGGACAGAAGGCTATTTTTAGCCTTTTTGCTTGCCTTCTAGCCACTAACATCAGTCAGTAGTCAGCCGACGTCAGTGGTTTTGCCAGCATCAGTTGCCTTCAAGACTAAGTTCTTGACCTGAATGCAGGATTGGGTTTTCAAATCTCATTTTCCGCTCTTTCAATCTACTCCTTTGACTTTCAATCATCCACCTTTTGACCTTCAACAATTAGCCAATCTTCCAGTCTTCAATCCACTAAACCTCTCACTCTCTCTCTCATAGGGCTTCTGCACCAGCTACAGCAACAATAGGGAATCTGCATCAGTCTTCTACATCAATAACAGGTATAAGCATAAGTAGCACTCCTTCTGAAAGACACAAGTAAGTATTTTGTCTATGTTTTCATTATGTTTTTAGTTATTGCTTCCAAGTAATATCACCCCCGTAGACCAGACTATCAGCTAGACCAGACTTGACTCCCTCCCAAAAAGGCTGAGAGGCCTTCCCATATCCTTATCACCTCTATCCTCCTTTTTTGAACATACACTCTATCCATTGTCCCTGCAACTCTGTCTAGACCCTGCACAGACCATTCAACCAGATCCAAAATCCTTCTCAGACCCATCCATAGACCATAAACCCATCCAGACCTGACTAGACTTCATCTAAAGACTATTGCCCCGATCGACACCAGTCATAGAGACCATTGCCTTCATCGACATCAGTAGACTAATTGACATCGGTAGACTTGACCAATCGACGTTGGCACACTAACCGATGTTGGTGACTGTGACTAGGCTGATAACAACATTCAGGTAAGCATTTGCTTCTATTTCTATTTCAGTCTTTAATCATTTCAGTCTTTTTATCATTCTACCTTTTATCAGACATTATTTTTATCAATTAGTGGGTTGACATCCCTTAAGGGAGTCTTTAAACTTTTGGGATCAAGCTTTTTCTTGGTATCCCACCATCTCCTCATCTAACGTCTTCTTTGTTTTAGTCTCTTTCTTCTACAGGTGTCATCCTCCACAACCAAAGAGGAGTTCCTTCTATCATCTGAATTTGGTGCGCACCACTTCATCCAGGTACATACAAGCCTTAGACCATATCTCTTAGTTTCTCATTTCCTTTTTGAATGTGAAAGCAAAAATCGTATAGAAACAGGTTGACAACTCCAATGAAATCTAACCTCCATTATGAAAATGGTGTCAATTCCACCATAGGTTGAAGTGGAATTATCATGTGGGTTCCAATTTTGGAAAAGGTATTGCATTAATGGAAAGTGTGGATATGGGAATGAACATATTTAAATAGGGTAGGCTAGTAGTATCCCACTCAAATAACCTTATGTGTTGTGGTATTTACTACAAGGTGACTAGCTCTTAGTCTTTCATGAAAACTTGCCATCACTTCTTTGGCTTCATCTGGTCAAAATAATCTGAGTTTGACTCCTTATGATTATTTTTGAAGATAATTCCCTTATTCAACATATATCATGTAGCCTTAAACTAGATATATCTCTTCTATGTATGGTTGAGTCTATGAGGTCTATTTCTATAGAGCAGGAAATGCACGATTGGGGCATTTCAGTCTGGTTATGGGACTATCTCTTAATCTACTTGGTGTAAAATTATTATCAACTCTATATAAATTATTAGTTTGGTAAAGATGCATCCTCTAAATAATTTTTCTTGTTTGATTTCTAAGTCATACTCCAAAAAATTCATCATCCATTAGCATCTACATTTTCCTAATTCATTCTAGCCTAGCATTTGCTTTATGGCTAGGTTTAGGATGACTGCATGTACCTTGTTCCTGAGAATATAGTACCTAAAATTTTTTACAACTCTGACTAGGGTGTATACATATTTTTCCATAGTAGTGTATCTTATTTTTACATCTTTGAGATTGGTGCTCATGAAAATAACATGATGTTCCTCTCCATCCAATCTCTAGGTGAGGCAGGTAATAATGGTGTGTTCAGAAGCAAAGGGGTAGATGTAGAAATATAGTATGTAGTTTAGGTTAATAAGCACCATACATTACATAATGTCATCTTTGATATCCTGAAAGGATTTTTTTATTTTACATGTCATTCTACCTTTGAATCTTATTTCAACATAACATTCAAAGGTTTTAAAATTTTATCAAATCTAGAAATGAATTTATGAACAAAGTTGATTTTGAAAAATAAGGATTTTAATTCTTTCTTACTATTAGGTAAAGGTAATTTAGAATTCATATCAACTTTCTTTGGATTGATATAAATACCTTTTTATGTGAAGATATTATTGAGAAGCTTATATTTTGTGACATCTAACCACTCTTATTTAGATTTATGGAAATGCCATACCATTTACATATTTTGAATGCTTTATCTAAGTAGAGTATGTGTTTTGACCTATATTTTGAAAACACAGTCAAGTCATCCATATAAATTATTATACACTTACCAATTAGTCCCTCAAAATCAAAATCCATCACTCTTTTAAATGGTTACCCCAGCATTAATCAACCCAAAGGGCATTCACTTAGAGGATTTACCCTATTCGGTGGTGAATGTAGTTTTGAGTTGGTCTTCTAAATTAACAAAGACATGGTTATATCATAAAAATACATCTAGAAAGGACATTATTAGGGAACCATCCACCATTTGGATTACTTCATCAAGGGAAGGTAATGGGTATTTATCTTTATTTGAGGCTTGATTTAAGTCTTGTAAGTCTACACATAGGTGAATTTCTATGTTTTTCTTTCACACATGCACCAAATTGGCTACCCAGGTAGAGTGGCAAGCCAATAAAATTATCCTAGCATCAAGTAATTTATGGACCTCTTTGTGTCTTAAGGGTTCCATGATTGGGTTTACCAGTCACTACCTCTGTATAAATGGTTTTTGACCTAGTTTGATGGTATTAGTATGATTAATCACTCTTAGGTTGAAGACATTGAGGTTTACATAGGTCTAGGAAATTTTCTATTTGTTCCTTATTAGTAATTCTCAAAACTACTCTAGTTTAGAGTCTATCTATTCAGGGCCTATGTTGATAGTCTGAGGGTTTTATACAAGGTTGAGGTTGATGATATGACATTTTTGGTTCTCAAACTTGGGATTCATTATTTAAAATATGGGGTCTAAAATATCAAATTCTCTTTCCAATGAAATCATCCCCTTCAAGATTTGATTCCCATGAATATTAAGGATATCTTCTTTGTATAGCTCAATCATAAGGTTATCTATGTCTATCTTATTAATGATCTAGGTTTTAAATACCCCTGTGCTATTAATAAAAGGGATGATTTGTTGGTCATCCTCAAAGACTTGTAATTTTGTCACATTATTAGAGATAGAAGGACAAGGGACAATTTCCATAGAGAATCATTTCAACTCAGTGTCATTTATGGGATTAAGTTTTCTTCTATAGATGCCAGTGAGTTAAAAATTTGGTTTTATTCCCTAGGGATAGGGATGATGTTGAATGCACTAAACATTTCAATTAAGTCCCAATCCTTATGATTATACCTTATAAGGTATCATAGTTTGCATTGAAGTTTATTCTTGATTTGGTTGACTACCAACTCAGAGATACTAAATAATCTTATTTCATTTTCCTTGTGTTTAAATGTGAATTACAATCCTAGAATTAGAATTTTTTACTCTGTTAGATTATTTGTGTATGGAAACTAAAACGTATATGACAATAGGTGTTTCTTCCTTCAGGGATATATTATCAAAACATTGACCACACTACCTTATTTGGAATGGGCCCCATATACATAGAGAGACCATAGGCCTGGTAAATTTGATTGATAGTTAGTTGTATATTTGATTGGTTTCATACATAATGTATATATTCCTAAGTTTAAGAATGCTAATTTTACTTTCTCATTGATGTAATTTTACTTGGTTATCGTGTGTTTCATGTGGGCCTCTTTATCTACCTTGATTTGATTAGCTACACCTCTCCATGGTAGCCACATATGAAAGAAGTCTATGGCCATATACCCATTTAGGGATTTAGACCAATCTCTATTGAGGAATATACCGTAGGCTTCAAGAATCTCTACCACTTAGATGTATATGAAATGGTGAATCCTAGGCTTAGATTCTACATGTATGTGGCCATTCAAGATCTCACATACCACTTTGACCTTGGATTTGTTTAGTTGAACCACTACCTTATTTGAATTGATAGGGATTAAACCTAAATTATCATAGATTCTTAATAGTGCTATGATGGTTGAGGCTCTTGAATCCACTAGGAAATTATGTAGCTTTTTTTCAAACAATTTGATAGTCAAAAGGAAAGGAGGCACATCCATCTTATTCTTGTGAATGAGCACATTAGTATGGGCTGATTTTGATTTTGTATTAGGGTTAATTTTAAAAGGACCTAATGGAAAAATATTAGAATTATTTGGTGAATATAAGAAAATATGATTCATAGATATGATGAATACTCTATGGGTGATGGGGAATCCATCAAGATTCAAGAGGAGAAAAATAAAATATTTTTTTAAATTATTAATTTTTTTCATACAACCATCCAGATACACCAAAAGATCGACACTGAATGGAACCAATAAAAGGTTATACCAAATAGATCATATCAAATAAACTACAATAAATGGAAGAATTTGAATGGTAGGTGTTGAATGGTTCAAACTTAATGATAGGTTCTAAAGGGTTATATCGAATAATAGGTGCCAAATGATGTATGTTGAACCAGAATGGTGGCTATTGAATGATTCCTACTAAATGATAGTGTTGAATAGTGGATATTAGATGGCAATGTTGAATGGATAGTTTGAGTAGAAGTGACAAATAGTAGTTTCAAACCATGGTGTCAAGTGATTATGTCAAATGGTAAGGCCTAGTGTTGCTCCTAGTAGTGTTATTTGGTGTTGTTGGGTAACTCATGTGGCTAGTATGTTGGTTAGTTATCTAATTACCACCCTTTTCCTATAAATACTCACCCTTTACCCTCATTTTAAACATTTTTTAGAATAGATTTATTAACTACCCTTTTCCCCACCCATAGCAATTCCCCAACCATGGAAATAAAATACATTTTCAATAACTTTTTATGATCAAACATTTTAAACATGGTATAATAGCTCAACATCTACAATGATTGGATTTCAAAATGTAGATTTGGTGGCTTGATCTACATGCCCCAATATGAAATAGACCATGGGCTACTCAATTCACTAATGTATTCATATGACCCTAGTGAAAAGAGGTTCACTATGAATTTTGACTCCAAAATGATCTGCTTTGATACCTCACTAGAAGAGATTCACAATCTGATAGGGCTTCTATTTCATAATGCAAACCCTATGACTCGAAAAGCAATGTTGATAAATGATGACAAGAAATATTTGGAGTCAAATTTTGGCTTGTAGATCAGTTGAAACAATATGTAAATTTATTTTTTATATTCAAAATTCAACTTTTGATATGTAAATTGCTTTTTAATATTGAAAATTCCAATTTTCATTCCTCTTTTTACTTTTGTTTAGATAGTTGTAAGAGGGACCTCTACCTGGAAGACATTTTTGATTTTTTAAAAAATCAATGGTTTAATTTTTCCTCAAGAGAATAGTATTATAGGGAATACTAACATATATTATCTATTGGGTAGTCATTTACATTCTTCATACTCTTTCTAATTTGAGATATGACTGGTGAACTTTTATTTCTGCTAGGATTATGATAGAATTAAATTATGCTTGTACCAATCCCAATTCCACATTTTCCTATTAAAATTTTACTCTAGGCTTGTACTTTAAGGCCTTATATGACCTCTAAAAAAAAATCTATTCTAACTATGTTACCTCTAAAGATTAGCACAAACGTTTTTTCTATTGATGAATAAGAGGTAAGTTTACTACTCAAATGAATCTCAATCACCTGAATTAATGATTAATATTTGTTTATTTATTGAACTGTTACCAGATTAAGGATTAATATATGTTTGAAATTTTTTTGTTATAGGTAATATTTCATGCCTTTATGACATGAAAATAATATGCCTCAAAAGGACAACATGTAGTTTAAATATTTATAGATTTTGAGTCTATAGAATCATCCTTTGATGTATAAAAGTTAGTTATTAAGTCATTTACTTTGTCAGAGGATTATCTAGCTATCCAAGTTAGTTCTAGGCTTGTGACAACTAGGAAAAATCTTAAACTAATCTTGTAGAGCTCAAAAATTGTGACTCGACTGTGTTGGTATCAATTCACATAAGGTTCAAGCATTATGTACTCACTTGAAATGTAGTAGAGAAAGAATCGAGGCCTAAGTTGGGCTAGTCATGCCATGGTATAACTCATTCTTCAAAAGACTTGGTTTTCACAATATTGGTGTTGTCAAGGTTAATGGCACAAGTCATTTAAGGTAGAGTCTAATGGTATGTAAGATCAAAGTCTATATGGGGTTGGCTCTATAGTTTCTTGGGTGTAAGCCTCTAGTTTCTTTAGCTCAAAATCATTTAGGCACTTGGAGGGTTCAATGGAATACTTTTAGATTGAAGGATCATACTTACGCTCACACTCTTAGCACTGATATCATTTCTTAGTGCAAGATCTTACGTACACTTAGATTATTTTTATATAATATGTTGACATCACCATTTACATAGAGACTCCATTAACAGACTTAATTGAAAGCTTATTGGAACTTAGTATTCATATATTAACTAAGCATCATAAGTATTATAAACATTATGCAATAAATGAACACTACCATAACCATATACATTAGATCAATACTCATTTAAGTGAAACACCATTATTCATTAAACATTATTCAGATAAATAGAATACATGATAAGTAAAACAAAGCAAGTGCTCAACTAAAGATACTAATGGCCCAAAGGCTCAAAAGCGAGATTGGAAACTACAATGGGGAACCTAAAGGTAGTCCATGCTAGTCCTAAGTTTCAATGTAAGTTGCTTTACTATGTTTGGAACTAATTATATATAGCTTCACTATCTCAAAGTCACCTCTCCTACATACTAGTTCAAGCTTAGTTTTATAGAACTAAGCAACATCTTCATGGTAGGGTGGAGGGTGCACACTATGCGTTGAGTTAGAGACTTGGTTGATCATTATAATGGATACATCACCTTGTACCCTTTGTGATCTAGTCACCACATGCAACCACTTATGAAGATGCCCTTAAAAACCTAGGTACCAAGTAACTACCTATCATTTGGCATAAGATCTATTATGAAGATTCATTCATCTGGTGCAAAAGGTACCATAATAGAAATCATTACAAATGATTTCCTTGTGTTGAGTTATATACTAAGTTGTAAAGGATCCATACTTAGATAAAAAAGGGCCCAAAATTTACCCCATACAAAATTTCTAGTTTTCCCTTAAGCTAGTCTTTTAATGCTCTTGGTACACAAAACTCTGGTGTGCTCTCCTTTAGTTTAGAATTGAAGTCCTTGAATACCTTAAAGGAAAGATTGAGTTCTTCAATGATTCTATCTATATTTTTTGAGGTATTACTAAGCATGAGCACATCTATCTTCTCCAACTCCTTCTAGAAGGCTTCAAAGTTTACCTTAGCTTTTGCCACTCCTCTATCTAGGATTTCTCCTTATTCATAGGCCTTAGTTTTCAAGCCATGGAAGAGTGCTTCCAATATTTGTTCCTATTTTTTGATTTGATTACTCAAGGCATTGAGCTTTCCCATTATTTGGTTACACTCTAATATACTCATGGTGTATACTTATGCCATTAGCTCTTCCTCTCCCCTTTTAAATTTTTGAGGCACACATCTATGATTGACACCTAGTTGGAGAAGCTGTAGAAGATGGCATTGGAAGCATCTACACCCTCTTGAAGTTAAAATAAGAGGTCTTCCACCTCTTTGATATTTATAGCCAATTCTTTCTTTATTATGGTGCATGAGTCCTCCTATTCTTATAGCACTAGATCTACCTTCAACCTTGGGAGATTTTTATCCACTAGTGTGCATACCTTGTCAACCTTTGAGAAGTTTGAAGTGTCAATTACATCCAAGAGGTATGGCTTGGATTTCTCTATGCATTCATCTGATTGTTTTAATTTAAAATTTATGGCCTTTACTTCCTCTTTTACTTCCAATATGATGTTATTAACATAATTAACAATGTTCTTTCGTGATACTTCCAAATCCATCTAGATGAGTGTATTGGATGACCTAACTCAGTTCATTACATGGGGGTTTATGAGAAGGGAATCATGCACTTATTCTAGTTCCTCTGTGCCTAGTATGGCCTTTTATGGCACCTCAAAATAAGGCTCATTCATATACCTATCAAAAGTGAATGACAGCTATTGGCGCATCCTTTTTGTGGTAGATCTAGTGGTATATACTCAAACATATATTAGTGTCAATTCCATCCAAGAGGTATGGCTTGAATTTCTCTATGCACTCATTCAATTATTGAAATTTGAAATTTATGGCATTTAATTCCTCTTTTACTTCCAATATGATCTTTTTCCATCTTGAATCTATAACATCATTAATGATGTTCTTCTATGATACTTGCAAATCCATATAAATGAGTGCATTGGTTAACTTGACTTGGTTCATTACATGGGGGTTTATGAGAAGGGGATCATTCCTTTATTCTAGTTCTTCTATGCCTAGTATGGCCTTTTGTGGCACCTCAAAATGAGGCTCATCCATATACCTATCAAAAGTAAATGATAGTTGTTGGTGCATCCTTATTGTGGCAGATATAAGGGGCATGTACTCAAACATATAGTAATCTTCATTAGTTTACCCCTTCTACACCTTTTCTCTTAGGCTTGGTTTGATTCCCTCTTCCTCAGTGATGACCAAATCCATATATTCTCCTTCCTCTTCATTGGTGATAGTTCTCTCTTAAGTTCTTCCTTTTAAAGTTCCTTCCTCTTATTCTAATAGGGATTCTTTCTCAGACTTATCCCCTTGGTCTATTTCTTCTTCTACCTTGACACCATATTTTTCCCTCATATTTTTATTGGGTTTATTTAGTGCTCTTTAGTTTCTCTTTCAAGGAAACATTATCACCTTCCTTATCTTCAATAACCCCTTCACTAATTAGGCATACCTATGGAGTAGATTCTTTTGTTATGTTGGTGGGGGTGTTAAGCACCTTTGTTGTTTTCTCCTCCATTGGTTTCGTACTTATGACAACCTTCTTATCTTCCTTTTCTTTCTTATCCCTTTCCTCTTGGGCTTTATTTTTATCTACCTTATTTTTTATTATTTCTAAGGTCTTTTCTTCATCAACACTTATTTCCTCAGCCTCAACCTTATTAATCTCTTCTTAGGTCATGTCGATTGCCTTCATGGACACTCTTATTTTCTCTAGAAACAACACCATCTCTATTTCTTCCTCATTGAGGCCCATTTATTCCACTAGATTCTCTTTTCCTCCCTAATTAGTTGAGGCTATGTGGAATTTTATTTGGATGAGGCACTAGGTGGATTTTCTTCTTCTCCAAGTGTGGTGGTAGTACTACCTTGGAGGGCCTCTTAAACTTCTTTGGTGTTGGGATCTTTTTCTACTACTTATTCTCAAACAATGTAAAATTTCATCCCTCCCTCCTCCATCTCTTCATGTGCCTTTTACACTTCTAATTCCTCACATGCCTTTTATGCCGCCATCTCCACCAAGGTTATTATGGTCATTACAACTAACCTCTTTGACTTATTTTTATTCTCCTTTTACTTAGGTGAAGTAATCCTTAGTGTCAAGGCCACACTTTTCTTCTTTGGTATAGAGGGAGTGGATTCATTAGTAGAGGTGATATTAAATCTAATTCACTCCTGCATCTCCTTAAGTGTTTCCCCTTTTAATTTTGGAGATACTTTTACTCTACTGATGTTAAATTCCCTTCATTATCTATCCACAGGAGGAGGTCATCATCATTATTAGTGCTTGCACCCATCTTTCTTGGCTTCATCCCATAGTATAGCATGTGGATGTGCTTGAGTATGATTTCCTTTTAGAGGGGATGGATGTTATTATGATCTAAGTCATCCTCCTCATCCTTGGCCACTTTCCTTCTTAGGCACATGTATTTGTATCATAACCTACTTCATTATAAATCTATAATTTTCATCAAGATATTTATATGTTATGTTTTAGGAATTATTATAATCATATCCCTTAATTATTTGTATTAAAATACATAGGGGAGCTTTAACTAACTAGATCAATTGTTGTTTATAAGCACTAGGTACACTACACATAAGTGCTTCATAATGATGAAAGTTGAAATTCTAAACATATTCCAAGGGACCTCCTTTGGGATGCACCATTCCTCCTCAAATGCTTCAATATACTAGGTGTACCACCCTATTACTATAGTCTTATACTTCTAGGAGAAGGTTAGGGGGTAAGTTAATTTTTGGTACTTCAACACAAGGAAGTATTTGTGTTCTCAAAAGACCCAAAGGTGTCCTCATCACCATTGGGCATGCCAATCTCCTCCATCACAATTAAAATTAATATAAACCCCATCAAAAGGTCTCTCATGATATATATGACACTCTAGCACATTATTCACCATTTCCTTTGCAATAAACTTTGTTGTCTTTGATGTATTTAATTGTGAATACAAAACCTCACTTGTATCACCCTAGGAGTTTTCAAACCCTTTCAAATTCAACATCATCTACCATCATCTAGTGGATGTATGCACTAGAGTCTAAGAGTCCAATGATTATACCAATGAGACTGGTTGATAATTGCATATACCTCCCCATAAAGTAAAATTAGTCCTCATGGACATGTGAAGGGAAGAACTACATAAGTTCGTCTAGTTTTTTGAAACATAACAACTCATAAATTTGATTTTTGTTGGTGGTTACAAGTTTCTCTTAGATGGAGACATCAAATAATCCCATGTATACTTTATTATTATCCCTCATATTAACCACCCAGTCTTGCACTAGGTCTTATGCATTGCTTAAGATGAGGTGGTTGTATTCTTTGAGCTGGTAGGTGTACATGAAAGATTCCCATCTCTCTCCTATCAATACCTCCTTAAAAATTGCATCTCCTAGTAGGACATTTTTTTAAGTGCCTTCAAATCAAGCTTGGTGATGATAACTCCCTCTATAATAATTCTTTATTCTTTGTTATGGCCACTTCTTCTATCACCTATGCCTCTTTGGCATTCTTTTATACCTGTGTTGGACTAAAACTCATGTGTTTCTTACCCATTTTTTATTGAATGGTATTAAATAATAGTCTATTTACTTTTTCAAATCCTATAATTTTTGTTAGCACTCCTCAAAGTCATGATATCCATGACTATAACTTCAGCTCTTGATATTCACTTGCCATTAATCGAAGCCTCGATGCCATTCTAATTTTTTGATGCATGGTTTTTACATAATTCATGCCCCATACTTCTATATTCCAATCTCAAAGGGAAAATAATTCCTCTCTCTATTCAATTGTTGACTTTTAGCATGTATGGGTACTTAAGGTCTCACTGTAGTAGCATTTTCTTGCTTTAACTCTAGTTTATTGGTTTGGCTTGGGTTTGTTGTTCTAAATTTTTGGGTGAAAATTATCTTGAGGTTTATAACCTAAACTATTTATCCCTTTGCTATTTTATACCCTTAATTTAGATACCTTCTTAATTGTAGGTGATTAATGTCATGGTAGCACTTCAATTTCTTAGGATTCACTAAAATCCATGTAAATCCTCTATCATGCATACATTCAATATGGATGTTTATGACTTCACCATCACCTTAATAAATTATCCTAATGGTTTTTCTGGTGAAGTGACATGTAGTTCAAATAGCCACTTCACACCTCACATTAGGTGGATTCTAGCTTGTCCTGATGATCTCTCTTATGATTTGTTCACTTGGCATGACATTTCACCTTTTTTATGGCAACCTAGGTGAAATGCCTCACATGTGTGTGATTTAGCCTCCATAATTCCATCTTTTATTCTTATTGTACTTTCATTTCAAGCATGATTTCCTATGTTGGTCAATTTATATATACTTTCATCACTTTGGCTTGTCATATCCTACCCCATACAAATCCCTTACATTGGACCTCAATCACTTCACTCTCTACTTTTTATCTCTTACATAGGATCATAGTGTGCATATTCTACTTTTCATGCATTTACATCTTGTGTGCATCTCTTTGTTAATTGTTACTCATATTTTCAAATTATGGCAAATTCCATGTGGTTAAAAACTTAGGTGTCTAGTCTCAATTACCTTGTAAAGCATCCATGCTTGACTCACCTAACTAGAGTTATGCATATAAGTGATAGAATATTTCATTTGTAGGACTAAAAGCACTGCTTATTCATATGTAAGAACAATAATCACAAAATACAAGGAAATGTTTGGCTTGTGATAAACATCATTTAGGTCAACACAACATAATTAAATTATAATCAGGAAGTTGATGTCTAATGACACAAGTGACATCTTATTGCCTATATAGCTTTAATCTATTGATGCTAAAATGCCCATGAAACATTTCACCTGAAAACATGTGTAACTTACATGTGTTAGTTTCTAATATATCTAGATGATATATGGGCCAATCCACCTAATTTGTAACTTTCCTAGGTGCTTAGGGTACTTGGAATCATAGAGAAAAACCAACGGTCCTTCAGTTATCACCTTGTATTTAATATGCTTGTCATGCCACAAATTCTGGTAGGTCTTCTCTATTTGTTGGCTCCACCTTGCCTGGGCACACACTTTATCCAAGCAATTCAAGTCCTCCAAGCTTACACTCAATGAATATTGGTCATCCAAATGACCAATTAATGTAATGTGTAATTATGGCACCAAGAAATCTATTGTTAACTCTATGTGAAACACTAGTTGGAATGGTGTATCTTTGTTTAGGTATTTATAGGTTGTGTGATATGCCCATAGAACTACTGACACTCGATTATCCCAATAGTTATGACCAATGTCACATATTTTTGTGTGGCAAATTCATAATATCTTGTACAATGTTTTGATTATGCCATTTATTTGGAGATAATATGGGGTGGTCTTGTGGTGTGACACCATGTACTCATCTAGAAGGATTTTAACAATTTTATTGAGGAAGTGGGTTCTTCTATCACTAGTTAAGTTGAGTAGGCACCCATAGTGACTTATGATATTCTCCCATATGAATAATATGGTAGTGATGGTAGTTTATTTTTTAATAGGCTTTGGCTCAGCCCACTTTATGAAATAATCAATGGCCACCAAAGTATATCTTGTGCCTTTGCATGTTGTTGTGAGAGTGATCAGCCCAATAAAATCAATGACCCATTTTTCAAATGGTACCTAGGCAAGAATGGGGATGAGACGCATCTCATACCATTTTTTTGGATTCCCTATGCACTGACATATTTCACATGCCTTAGCATAATATTTTTAATCATGGAATAGGCTTGGCCACCATAAGCTTGATTGCAACACTTTGTGTGTTGTTGCATCTCTAGTATAATGGCCTCCTATGATCCCCTCATGAACCTCTCATAGAATTGAGTCTCTTTCATTTTATAAACCATATCATTACAAGACTTCATCTTAACTTAATTTTTAGATCTTTGCACTAATGATCTAAAAGGGGCTGGTATGAATGGTAAGTTGATTTTTCACTTTGGTTATCATGGTCTAGGGTGCAAACCTAAATGTTAGAAATGTAGATATATCTGCCAAGTCTTTGGGAACACATTGGAATCTATATATTTTCATGTGTGGTATGCCATCTTCAATAGCTGATGTTACATCACCAGAGTTGATGTGGGATAAATAGTCTAGTCTTGAGTTCTGCTTCCTAGGTTTTAACATGACTGAGAACTAGAATTATTGAAATAGAATTATCCATATACAAATGCACCCATGGAGAATGTGATTATTCAAAAGGTACTTAAGTTTCACATGATCTATGAAAAAGATAAATTGGGTTGCCAATAAGTATTGCCTAAATTTTTAGAGGGTATAGACCATGGTTGACCCCTCATACTCAAATGTTATGTAATTTTGCCTTGTTGGGGTCAATTTATGACTTTAAAAGGAGATAGGATGATCAATCTTACCCTCATTAGATTGTTCTATAATGGCACAAATTATAGATCTAGATGTAGTGACATGGACATGGAATGGATTTATCCAGTCAAGAAACTAAAGGATATGCACACTTGCTAGAACACAACTATCTATTTAGAGGGGGTGAATTAGTAGATTGACTAACTTAATCCTTTTTGAAAATTTTAATGTAGATTAAAAATATATGTAGATATCACATACAGACAAGTAGACACAAAACTAGATATACCATGGAAAAACAAATATGGGAGAACCCACCATGAGAATAGCTACTAGAACCTACTATTCTAATCCAGCCTCATAATAAAAAAACCTTGCTAGTTACAATGTTTAAGATCACCAACCCTAAGGCAAAACCAATCCCTTGGTTTAAGAGCACCTAATCTAAGGAAGCACCAACTCCGTAACTAAGTACCAACTCAGCTCTTTTGATGGCACCAACCAATTAGATCTATATTATGGAGCTACAACTCTATATTACAATATTGATTCACAAATGAATCTAATTCAATTATCTATTATAGGTCTAGTCTATAAATACTTATGATATACACATATCTCTCTTCTCTTATCTTCCAATCTAATCCTCTAGTTTTATGTCTCTATCTTTTCTATTTGACACACTTCATCAATATCTTGCTATTTGCCTCTCTCTCTCTCTCTCAATTTGATTCTATTTATCAGTAATAGTAACAACAAACTTTATTATATATTATATGACATATGTATAATCATTAGATCTAGGTTTTTGTATCTTCCCTGTGTTCATACTTTTTTACTAACACATCATACCCAATTTTGTTGGACTTTAATTCTAGTCTTTAATAACAATTTTCCCGAATCCTGAACTCATGCTTCACTACCATGATTCTTGGTCTCATTACTATTTTTATCATATACTAGGATCTAGTTTTGATGTGCATGCCATATTACACAAATTTTATCAATCATCACAATTAATTTCATTATCCATATCATATTTTATGGCTTACCTACATGTTCCTCCACTTGACCATTGGGATGAACATATCTTTAAATATTGACCATAGATCTTAAGTTTTGCATCATGATCTAATGATCCTCATTTAATTTACTCAACTTTCAAATGTGTTCATTATATTAAGTTATGATAGTCTCATGCTCTTTATTGGATCCTTACACACTTCTGAGCTTTAATTTTCCTACTTTAAAATGTATCCATTAGATCTATTGATCCAAGTTCCTAGTGCCATTAGATCTCCAAAGATACTCAAATTTTACCTCTATATAACATTAAACCTCAATATCTTAATATCATCTCATTTATTATTGAGTATTTTAAATGAATACACTCTATTGATCTCTCCAAAATAGCTCAATATTTAACTCACCTTTGTGTTGATAAACATTGAAAACTTTATCCCCTTGAGTCTACTCACATTATTAGATTTGCTGACCAATTTTGGCCCACATAAGAAGCTCTTGCATGGTTTGATAAATTAGTGGGTCAATAGGAAATTTGGATCATGAAATATATTTTGAAGACCCCATGGGATGTCAAAACTTCTTAGAACAAGTGTGTAAATGCAAGGGACTCATTTGGTTCTTCATTGTGTTCATCTAGGCATAGGTTTAGTGGTAGAAATGCTAAGTGGATATTTTGTTGATTCTAGATTGCATACATGTGGATGAGTCAAGAAGAATTGGTCATATAGGTTTATTCACCTTGGTCCCTAGATCATACACACTAAGTTATAGGTCCTTCACGAAAGTACAAATGGATTTATGCATGTGCAAAGTTAGATCCTCAGTCATATTTTGTGAAGTTTTGCATACTTAGCCAAATGATCTTGACCATCACTAGGACATCATGGAGAAGAAAGAAGATTAGTCATCTTGTGTATTTAATATCTTTTCTCAAAACCCTCACACCACTAGTGGATTAAGTGTAATTATGGATCTACATGCCAATATCATCCTAAAAAAATATTAGACATGTAAAAGCTTTCTAGTTTACATAAGAAACTTTCTAAGTTGGTCAAAAGAATAAGATTTTTTTAATAACATCAAGTTAGATATTAGGGAAAAATATATATGTGCTTAAGTTTAACAGTCTATGATATGCCATTTATGTCCTACAAGAAGACAAATGATAGTCGGTGGGATGTAAAATTTAAAAATAGATCAAGACAAGTCCTATTTAGTTTACATTTGATGGTCACATGACTATCAATGATAGTCACATGACCATCAATGATGGTCATATGAATGTCAATTGATATCTTGTAGACCTTCAAATTTAAGATGATGAACTAGTTGTTAGCTTTCAAATAGTGGGTCCCAATAAGATTAATGGTCCTTACTCAATCATACATCTCAAACCAACAATGTGAGATGAGTTAAATAGTCAGATAGATCAAGGAATCAACACATGATATAAGTGTGTAAGCTTGTAGATTGAAAATAGGATCCTAAAGATTAATGCACATTTGACATGTGGAATAAGTTGGGATAGGGTTGATAATTCAAATATAGATCTGAGGGATTACATTTGTTTATACCTAGTAAATTGAATGAAGTGAGTTTAGTCAAAGTCTCAAAAAGCCTAGTCAGATTTTGATAGCCAATTAAAACAAAAAAGATCCTAGAGATTTTGATGAGAGTCAAACCAAATCCATTTTCAATGGAAAACAAGGTCTCACAGGGTTATCTTGTCATCATGAAAGATTCATCCAATTCCATTAAAGGGACACAACCATGTAGTAAAATATAAGGAACATAGATGGACCATCATTAAAGCTAAATATGGACCTTTAGTTTGATATTTTGTATCATATAGGGTCCATATTGTGTTTATATTTTTAAAATTAAGGCCCATGCATATATGAATTCTTGGTCCCTACAGAGATCTAACGGGTTTATTTTAACCTATCATAATATAGAAGGTGTTATATGGTCCATGGGTCTATTTTAATATAAGGACTATATGAAAACCAATATCCTTAGATTAGTTTTATAACTATAGGTGGGACCTATGATCTAGATATGGAAAAGGAATGAATATGAAATAAATACAAGGGTAGACATCATCAACAAAGTAGGTACTTCACTACTCAAGGCATGGCATGTTTGTCAGTACCAAGATTCAAGTATATAATCCTTATGATTGAGATAAGTAGACTTAGAGTCCCAAGCTATAAAATTGATAGTGGATGAAGCAGTTAAGGGGCTTTGATTCTACTTTAAAAAATTTAGTCATCATGGAACAAATGCTTATCTCTAGTGGGACACTCCTAGCCAATGAGAGGATTTTTGGGACTAGTGGAAAGAAAGAAGGTCAATTTTTTTATCAAGACATGTATGCATAAGGTAATCAAGTGCTACCACATCACTTCTTGATCTTGAGAACCCTTTTTCCATTCTCTAATTCATTTATCCAATATCTCTTTCTCTATTTCTATTATATAAAGAGGCTTTTAAGGAAAAAAATGGATCCTCTCTATATTTTCTTTACTCCCTCTCTTGGGCATGACCAAACTCTGCCAATATGGAGTTTATAACCTCTTGAAGATTAATACAAGACTATTTTAGATCTTATTGTTATGGTATAATGTGTACATGTCAGATTTACATATGTGGTAGAAGTTTCTCCCTCATAAAATTGTGATCTCACCTAGTTAATAGTTCATCTAGTTATGCAGATCATGTTTAGTGTTCTCCATCTCTTGATTGAAGCATGCATGTGGATACCATGACTGGTTAGTGTCTTAATTTAGAATTATCCCCTAATTTACCTTAGCTTAGATCATTTGATGAACCTCTCCATGAAACACTGATGTATGATATATATTTGGGATCCTAGATTTGGTCTTTTACTTGTTTCATTAGTGTTCTAGGAGTCAAGCATGGTGGATCAAACCATAAATTAGGTGCATCATCATTGTTAGCTTAGGTTTCCCTTTCATGTTTCCCTCTCTCTCTCTCTCTTTCTCTCCCCATTTTCCTTGGTCATTAGTAGGTTTAGTAGTGGGAACTAGCTAAAAATATGTATCAAAAGAGTTATCCTCTTTAAAAAATCCTAAAGGTTTGACCCCATTATAGGATACCCACATCTTGGGGTCATTTAAATGTTAGACTAGAGTTTGAGTAAGGAGGCCTGAACAATCTCTTTGGTTAGTTAGGGTGCAATTTTAATCCCCAATAGTTATAGCATACCTAATGGGATGAGGCCCAAAAGAAGAGAAAGATTTTTAGTGTGTCTTTCCTTTATTAGATTTTGAAAGCAAGCACATTAGCACCAATGGCAACTGCAAATCAGGCTTCTAGTTATGAGAAAACTAGGTATGTCTCAATGAAGTTTATAATCATTTTGTGCACCTCATTTTATATATGAGGTCAATATCAACAATTATGGTGGCTACTCCTATTATTTAACCCCTTATTAATAGCCCTAATATGATCCTCACGATCCATATGAGCCTAATCATCCCTACCAAGATTTATGCCAAAATTATGAGGACATTTGACAAGTTTCTCATGATCCTTATCATCAAGGGAATGCTTCTTACCTTCCCCATAACCCTTAATATAAATATGATGACCAATATCAACCATATATATAATAATATTTCCCTAATGCTCGATATGAATAGCAATCCCATCATAATATTGCTCCTCATCAACCCTATCATGAGCTATCTATATTAATAATTAAGTATACTTTTATGAGACTCAACAAACATGAATTATAATTTTTATCACAAAAAAGTTATGGCCAAGATGTCCCCACACATTAGATCTATTATGTAAGGAACTCATTATAGAAAATAAAATTAGAATGGACACCTATTGAGAGAGAAAACTAGAGAAATATCATAGGTGAGATGATGGATGTGTGTGGTCACATTCAAAGAATTGAGTAAAATATAAAAGACCTTGAGGAACAATAGGTCCAACCTCACCAACCTTATGTGTCTTTATATACACCACCTCAGCCTTCTTATGTGTCACCCATTCTTCCTCAAGAGACCATTCCAAGTCCCCCTTGAGTATGTTAAATACCTCATATGTTGCTTATACCTATCCTTATTTGGAATATATTCAAGAGTTTTGTCAAATAAAGGAGGAGATTATTTTAGAACAACATGTTATTAGGGTCCAAGACTCCATCCTTCCTCAAGAACTCCTTATGAAGTCCTTCAAGGTTCCAAGCTAGAAGTAAGTGGTGAAGTCATGGCCTAGATAAAATGAGGCAAGTCTAGATTTTGAAACCCAAAATGAAAAAGGATCTAAGCTTATGTAAATCTATCTCATACCTCCTCAAGAGCCTTCTTATGTTCCTTATCTTCATGAAGCTACTGACCACCTTAGAGAAAATATATTTCAAGAGAATATAGAAAATAAAATCAATGAGTTGGAGCTAAAAATAAGGAGAGATGAAGATAATTAGAATCAAAGAGTTCAAATAGAATCTTAGTTTTTCCCATCCTAGAACCAAGTCATTCAGTAAACAAAATCCAAGGTCATTCAACCCCCATCCCTCCCTCCTCAGGAGCATAGATCATTTCTATCTTGGAAATCCACCTAGAGTAGTATGCCAAATAAAGAGGAAGACATGACTATCAAAGAAAAGTAGTTAAACCATGGAGGTGTCATACATGCCTCATCTCCCTTGGGGTCATCTCAAGAATATTCTATGCCACTCTTTCAAGAGGTAAGTAGTGAATTACATGTTAAACTCTAAACTGATAATGATAAATTATCATAATCAAAAGAGGAGATCAATATTGGGACACCACTTGTAAAGAATAAGCATGTCTCAATATTTTGTTATATTAAAGAGGATGAGTTGTGTTCTCCAAAAGTAGCAGTCATTTTTGGGAAAAAAATTTAAACTATTTTGGTCCTACAGACCAAAATTATATCTTCCATTTCCAAAATTTGTCCTAGACATTCAAATTCCTCATTTTCCAAGTTTCTCAAAAAATCTATGGACTCTGCAAGTCAAGTTCAATGGGTTTTACATTTTGATTTCTATGGACTTTGTTTTTATAGACTCTATAGGCAGGTTCATTTATACAAGTTCAAAGGTTTTTATAAGTGGTTTTAATTAAAAGAATCAATTTTCAATACTTAGTCATTTTTTGGGATTGGTTCAGAGCTTTGGTTCAGTTGAAAATCTTCATCAGCAAGCATCTAAGTACAGAAAGAGACTTGAACCATTGAACAATTGAACCACTTTGGTTCAAAGGTTCAATGGGTTCAAGGTTCAACAAGTTCAAAGTCTTTGGCAAGAGTTAAGCGCTTCATCAAGGTTCAAAGTTTAATCACTTCAATTGGTTCATTAGCTTCAAGACACTTGGCCAAATCAAGGAGGCTTGAAACATTGAATCATTGAACCATTGAACCACTTTGGTTCAAAGATTCAATGGGTTCAAGGTTCAATGGTGGGTTAAACTAAAGGAACAATTCAATGGCTCAATTTAACCAAGTAGTTCAATGCTTTATTTCACTCAGTGTCTTTTGGTTCAACCAAATAGTTCACTCAGTTGGTTCATTCTTTTAGTTCATCCTTTGGTTCAATGTCTATAGGTTCAATAGCAAGTTCAAAGACATTTTTCAAAGCTTTATTTGAACCATTGAACCAAAACTTGGTTCAAAGCATTGGTTCAACTGATTGGTTCAACGTCAAAGTTCCTGTTGGTTCAAAGGCAAGTTCATTATGTTTGGTTCAATGTTTAGTTCATCGGCTTGTTTCATTTATTGAACTATCAGCTTGAACCATTTTTGGTTCAACCTATTGGTTCAACATCAAAGTTCAAAGGGGTAGTTCAATGCAAAAGGAGACTTCTCAAAGGACAAGTGCCCTTGTGGAGGACACTTAATCAATAAAAGCACCCTTCAAAAGGGTCATTTTTCAAGGAAGTCAAAAGGTAATTATTTCAAATATGTTTAAGGCATTTGAAAATTGGCTAACACTTAATTCTTTTAGACTTATATCCAATGGAATTCCCTTAGACAAAAAGTCTAAAAGAATTCTAAGTGGTTGCGCGCTCAAAAGATCTGAAGACCAGTCATAGACTTCACAGAACAAATTTCCACAGACTTTTGTCCACAAGAATTTTCCCTGAGCAAATTGTCCATGGGAATTTTCCATGAGATAATTTTTTGTGGAAATTACCCATGAGAGAAAACACCCAGGAATTTACTTGAAAGATAGTCTGCGGGGAAATTTCACGGGAGAAAGCCCAGAGATTTGTCTGTGGGGACTGCCAAGGCAAAGGGCTGCCAAAGGACCCCGAAGGGTAGGTGCCCTTGCGGGGGACTCTCAACGGCCAAAGTAAAAGGCTATTCCAACTCGACACAGGTCATTTCTCAAGGCTTGAAAGGTCAAGTCCAATTTAGAAGGGCAAAGCCAAAAGCCAAAAGAAGACCAAGGGGTGACGCCCCTAAAGACATCAAATTTAAGACAATGAACTAGCCGTTGAGAGCACATTGATGGGCATGTAAACGTCAATTTTAAAACCCATGAAATAGATGTTTATCCTTTGGATTTATAGACCTGAATGCATTCCCAGAATTTAAGATCAAAACTAGCATAAAGTAAGGAAAGACAGAACAACGAATGAATCTAGGACTCAATTCAATAAACCAGAAAAGGAGGAGTAATGAAGACAAGATCAGATTGCTAGGTGGACATTGAAAGTTGTAATATTTCAATTACATGAATTGTTTATCTACATTGAGAAGATCAAATTGGTAAAATGCCCCAAAGTTCCAGCCTATCTTCCTAACAGTTCCCAACGCATCATGATGTATTATTGTTCCCAAATCCTTCTTGAAGTGGCTATATAAGGGGATTTCTTTCATTGTAATTAGATATCTTTTTTGGCAATTTGAACAAAACTCTGCCCAAATTGAGAGGCATTATTGAGACTTTGTGCTCAGTCTGTTAATCATATTTTGTTACTGGAATAAGAAAACAAGGAACTTTTTCAGACTTTGTGTTGTGATATCTTTATTGTTAAGGAAGATGTTCTTGTGTCTTTTTCCTTGATATATGTTTTGTTTCATTAATTTAATAAGCAGGATTAGTAAAATTAGTCCGGAAGGTGTCCTGAAGAATCAATTGTGGAGAGACTTTGTGCCCCCATAGCTGCCTTTAGTGTGTTTTCTTTTCATTGTTGTGTAAAGGACTTTGAGAAGACTTTGTTCCCTCATTGTCCTTCATATATTACTCTTGAGCATTTCAGGTAGAGAATTTGTGTTGTATTTAGATTTGATGGTTACTATGCTCTCAGTTACATTCTGCTTTTATTTCTAGGAGTATTCTTATGGCTGACTGAATAGTTCTTCTGAAAGAAGAGGAGTGTTGTCTATCATTTCCCTTGAGTTTTTCCTTTGTTTTGCACACATCATCTCTGAAGAAATAGAGATGGATGCCTTGTCCTACCCTTGAGTATTATTTTCTATTTATACATATATATAGCATATCCATAGGGAACCTCCCCTTGATGAGAGGAGAGAGCAATCTCCTTTTGATGTGATAAACTTACACATTTGGACGACTAATCTTCTTACTTTGGCTGATCAGACCTATTTTGTTTACCAATACACTAATAGACAAAATATTCAACCAACAAGTTGCAAGAGAAAATGTAAGTTGGAGAGGATATCCAATAGGGGAGATCTTAGATGTTCATGAATAGGTTATTTCTCAAGAATCTCTTGATCACATATCAATAGCCCAAGATTAATATTTTTCTCAAGATCTTGTGGTAGATGATATAGATAAAGTGCAAAATCATATTTATTTATAAATTAGATGTGAGCACAACTCACATAACCCCATTATTGAGGAAGAGAGCATTCTTGAAGAAGATGACCATTGGAAATAGTTGTACCATGTTTTCAAAAGTGAGATTGGTGAGCTCAAGATGATAGATTTGGATGATGAGATAGTTTAGTAGGTGGGATCTTATGAATATTCCATTAATGATTTGGAACATGAATAATACTAGCTTGATGACCTTATGATTCAAGGAGAGAAGACTAAATAAGTGGTGGTTCTTGATGACAAGGAGGATAAAGATGATTGGAAGAAGCAAATGAAGCTCTTTCAAGATCTTGAAGATCTCTGTCAAGTTGATGATCAAGTGCTTGAGAAGGTGGAAAAATAATTTCCCATATAAGATAATGACCAAGATTGGGAAAAATATGAAAATCTCCTTGATGAGCTTGAAGAACTTGAATTGAAGAATAAACCCAGTCTTGTTGAGGACATCATGAAAATCAAAGAGGTATGTCTTACTAAACCACCATTCAAGGTTATAGTTAAGGAGCCACATGAGGAGATTTCTACTATCTAGATACAAATAATTGACATATTTAGAGCTATTTGTTTCTCATTAGATGCCATGTTAAATAAGCTGACAATTATAACAAAGAAGAAGTAGGCATCAAGACCAAGAGTCAAGAAGTTGCATGCCTCATTCAATTCCTCATCCCATAAGGCAAGAATATTTTCAAACTTTCATTTTAATCTAGGAGGAAAGGTACACATGTTTTTAGGCTATATATGTTAGATTAATTTTTTTCAAATTCCTCGAAGTGTTGATTTAGCACATTTTTTTGTTGTCCTTTTTGTTCTAGGTTAGTTTCCCTTTTAATAAGTTCTTTGAGAACTTTATTTTATTTTGTTTTGATCTTTATTTTGGTCTTTGTATTTGTTTCAAAATAGGTTAGAGTAGGATTAGAAGTTAATATTTTGGATATAAATAGAGACTCCATGCCCAATGGACTAGACTAGGCACATGGTTTGGGTTCTTTTGCATAGACAAGCATGTAACCCCTATGAGTCACCAAAGATGTTGACCAATTTTGGCCCACATAAGAAGCTCTTGTATGGTTTGAGAAATAAATGGGTAAAAATCACATTTAAAGAATGTAATATATTATAAATACCCCATGGTACGTCAAAGGTGCTTAGAACAAGTGTGGAAATACAAGGGATCTATCTGTTTCTTCATTGTGTTCATCTAGGCATCTTAGGTTTAGTGGCAAAAATGTTGAGTGGATAGTTTACTGAGGCTAAATATTTCACGTGTGGATGAGTCAAGAATAATTGGTCATATGGGTTTGTTCATCTTGGTCCCTAGATCATACATGCTAAGTTTTAGGTCCTCCATTAAAGTGCAAATAGAGTTATTCATGTGAAAAGTTGGCTCCTTAGTTAGATTTTGCTAGGTTTTCCATACTTAGCCAAATGATCTTGACCATCACCAGGATGTCATAGAGAAGCAAGCAGACTAGTCATCTTGTGCATTTAATATCTTTTATCAAAATACTTACACCACTAGTGGAGTAAGCACAATTATGGATCTACATGCCATGATCATCCTAAGAAAAAATTAGACCCACACAAGCTTTCTGGTTTGAGTAAGAATCTTTCAAGGTTGGTAAAAATAATAAGATGTTTATTCTACCATCAAGTTAGAGATCAGGAAAAATATATTTGTGCATAAGTTTTATGAATCATGGGATATCATTTACATTCTATAGAAATACATGATGGTCAGCAAGATGTCAAATTTAAAGATAGATCAAGACAAGTCCTATTAAGCTTAAATTTGATGGTTTTGCAACTATTAGTGATGGTCACATGAACATCATTTAATGTCTTGCATATCATCAAATTTAAGATCATGAACTAGATGTTGGATTTTAAATAGTGGGTCTTGATAAAATCAATGGTATTGATTCTATCATACATCTCAATCCAACCAGTACGAGATGAGTCAAATAGTCATATAGATTAAGGAATCGACACATGGTATAAGCGCATAAACTAGTAGACTAAGAGTACGATATTGAGGATTAATATATATTTGGCACATGCATTAAATGGGGATAGGGTTAGCAATTAAAAGGTAGATATGAAGGATTTCATTTATTCGTACTTACCAAATTCAATGGAGCTAGCCAAGTAAAGTGTCAATGAGCCTAACATCTTTTGATAGCCAATTAGAGAGAAGAAGATCCTAGATATTTTAATGGGAGTTGAATCGAAGCCATTTTCAATGGAAATTAGGGTCTTGCAAGGTAATCTTTTCACCATGAAATCTTGATCTAATGCCATTAAATTGACATATCCATGAAGTAAGATATAAATATTATATATGGACCACCATTGAGACTAAATATGGACATTTGGTTCAATATTTTATATCATGCAGGGCCCATTCTAAGATGATTTTCACATTTTTGAAAGGAAGGACTCATGCATATATGAATTATTGATCTGTATAGAGATATAGTGGGTTTATTTGAACATATTATAATATAAAAGGTGCTATATGGTCCATAGGTATGTTTTAATATAAGGACTATAGGAAAACTAATGTCCTTAGATAATTTTTTTGATTATAGGTGGGACCTATGATCCATATATGGAAAAGGAATGAATATAAAATAAATTTAAGGGTGCCCATCATTAGCAAAGTAGGTACTTCACTACTCAAGGCATAACATGTTTGTTAGTATCAAGATTTGAGGATTTGATCATCATGATTAGGTCAAGTGGACTTAGAGTCCTAAGGTAGCAAATTGATAGTGGAAAAACTAGTTAAGGGGATTTGATTATGCTCAAATAGATTTAGTCATCATATAACAAACCCTTGTCTATAATGGGACACTCTTAGCTAATGAGAGGAGCTTGGGGACTAGAGGAAAGAAAGGAGGTCCATTTATTGATCAAGACACACATACAGAAGACAATCAAGTGTTGCTACATCACTTCTTGATCTCAAGAACCCTTTTTACATTCTCCAATACATTTTTACCATATCTCTTTCTCTTTCTGCTATATATAAAGAATTTTGATCTAAAAAAAAATCCTCTCTATATTTTCTCTACTCCATTTATTAGCATGACCAATCTATGCCAAGATGGATCTTGTAACCTCTTAAAGATGAATACAATACTATTTTAGTTCTCAATGTTTTGGTATAGTGTGTACATGTCAAATTTATGTATGTGGTAGAAGTTTATTTCTCATAAAATTATGATCTCACCTAGTTACTAGTTCATCTAGTTATGCAAGTCATGTTTAGTATTATACATATCTTGATTGAAGCCTGCATGTGGATATCATGACTGGTTAATGTCTTACTTTAGGCCTCTCACTCCCTTAGCTTAGATCATTTGGTTAACCTTATCATGAAACATAGATATATGATAGATATTTAGGATCCTAGATCTAGTCTGTTACTTTGTTCATTAGTGTTATAAGAGTTAAGCAAGGTAGATCAAACCATAAATTAGGTACATCACCACTATTAACTTAGGTTTCCATTTCATGTCCCCCCTCTCTCTCTCCCTTTTCCTTGGTCATTATTAGGTTTAGTAGTTGTAATGAGCTAAAAAAATGCATTTGAGAATTTAGCCTCTGTAAAAATTAATAGAGGTCTAACCCCATTATAGGATACCCATAGCCTAGGGTCATTCCAATGTTGGACTAGAGTTTGAGTAAGGAGACCTAAATAATCTCTTTGCTCATCTAGGGTACAATTTTAGTCCCTAACAAGATATTCATTGCATAATTAACTGCTCACCATTTGATCTTCTGACAAGATCAAACTTTGCATTGTGTAATTGTAAAAAAAATTCTTCTCTTTATCAATCCTACCTAATATTTTAACATTAATGACAATCACATGGCTAACAATTTCCCCCTTTAACATTGATGGAAAACTAAATTCTCTAATCTTCTAATACTCTACTCCTTCTCTAGAATTGCTTACATTGGCTTTTGATGAACTTGAGTTGAAATAGCTCATACCAAACTTGCTCCCCCTTAGGCAATGACACTTTTTCCTAAACTCAACTTAGACACATGCCCTTATTTTTCAAACTTTTATAGAAAGAATTCTTACTTCTCCTCCACCTTTAACATCAATGGAAAAGGGACTCCAACTTTATTATAGTTTGTCCAAATTTTTCTCCCCATTTATCAGATAAATGATTTTGTCTAAGAATCTACAACCATAAACTCATTATATATTTTCAGAAATATGCATACATGAGTTGCCTTATATCTCTTATTATAGCAATTAACAAGACTTCTATGATAATCCCTCTATAATCATGCTTTATCACTAAGGTCTAGTGATGTGATGTAGGAGTCACCACTCCCAACTTCTATCTTAAATACTCAAATTATTCCCTGGGAAGAGGTTTAGTGAATATGTATACAACTTGATCTTGAGTTGGCACATACTCTATTGTGACATATTGATCTACAACCTTTTCTCTTAAGATGTAATACTTGATTGATACATGCTTGGTTTTGGAAAACATCATTGTATTTTTTGATATGTTAATAGAACTTGAATTATCACAAAGAATAGATATATGTGATTTGGACTCTACCTTAATGTATTTGAGTGTTTAATTCATCTAAAAGACTTGAGTGCAACATGCCACTGCTACCACATACTCTACTTATATTGTAGAAATAGTAACTGACTCTTGATTTTTGTTTAGCCATGAGACTTTGTTTCCAAGGAAAAATGCACCACCACTAATGTTTCTTCTATCATCCATGCTTCTTACCCAATCAACATCTATATAGGCTATCAAAGTGAAATATTCACTTTTAGGATATCATAGGCCATATTCAATTATGTTCTTGATATATCTAAATATACTTTTCATTGCATTGACATGTGACTCTTTAGGAGTAGTTTGAAATCTTGTAACCATGCATACTGCTTTCATGATATCAAGTCTTGATGTAGTTAGGTATAATAAGCTACCTATCATTGATCTATATAAAGTTTGATTTGCATCAATGGATTCATCCTCTTTGCTAAAATTACATCAATATATCATGGGAGTATTAATTGGTTTGCTATCTTCCATTCAAAACTTCTTAAGCATTTCTTTAGCATATTTGGTTTGAGATATGAATATCCCTTCATTTTTTTGTAGTATCTATAGACTAAGGAAAAATGAAAGTTATCTAAGCATAGACATCTCAAACTCATTTTGCATTTGAGTATCAAAGTCTTTATGCATTATGTTGTTTCTGCCACCAAAAATGATATCATCAACATAAAAAATGGCAATCAACATATGCTTACCTTCTAATTTGAAGTACAAATTTTTATTGGCACATCCTTTATTGAATCCTTATTTTTATAGGTATTATTCTAATCTTAAATACCATGCTCTAGGTGCCTATTTTAGACCATACAAAGCTTTATTTAGTCTACATACATAATCTTCTTGTTATAATAGTTGAAAACCTCTAGGTTGTTCTATGTAGACTTCCATTTCTAGGTTCCCATTAAAGAAAGAAGACTTAACATCCATTTGCTAGACTTTAAACTTCTGGTAAATAAAAAATTCTAGACACATTCTTATGGTTTCCAATCTATCAACTAGAGCAAATGTTTCCTCAAAATATATGCCCTCAACTTGTGCATGTCATTTACACACTAATCTAGCCTTATTTATTATGATAGTTCTATCCTTATTGATCTTGTTTCTAAAGACCCACTTTATACCTATTACATTCTTGTTTTCAGGTCTTGGAAATAATTCCCAAGTTTTTTATTTTTAATTTGGTTCAATTCTTCATCCATGGATTTCATACAATTCTCATCCTTATTGGATTCAACATAGCTCTTAGGCTCAATTTTAGACATTAGATCAAAACTTACTTGCTCCTTGTTCATTACAACTCTTATACTTGTCTAAAATCCTTCATTTTTATTACCAATGATCAACTCTATAGGATGATCTTTTTGAACAAATATTGCAGGTGCCTTTTCATTTACTTCCTCATGATCTTCATTTTTTGCTTCTTCTTCAAAATATTATTCTTTAATATAGATTTCTCTATCAAGTTAATATGTTCCAAGCCTTCTTCAACCTTGACATTGATGCTCTATACAATCTTTTTTAGCATTTTTATGAAACATATGTAGGCTTTTCTTTGGGTGGAATAATGAAGAAATATTCCTTCATCACATCTTGATTCAAAGCTTTCCAACTTGTATTCTTTTCTTTTGATGTAGCTTTGTTTTTAAACACTTTAAAATACTTAATAGATACATGTTTTACATACCATAGTTCATAGGGAGTTTAATCACTATTTACAATTAGTTAAACTCTATCAAAGATATATACTATTGTTTTGAATTCTTCTCTCTAATATCCATCAGGTAACTTGGCCTCTTTTAACATTGTTCTAGCCATCTCCTTGACTATACTAGTCTTTCTCTCAACAACTCCATTTTGCTATGGAGTCCTTGCTATAGACTAATATATTTTGATTACATGCTTCTCAAAATACTCTATGAACTCATTTGATGTAAATTATCCAATTTTATTAGGTCTTAAGCATTTGATTTTTTGTCCAATTTCATTCTCCACCATGGCCCTAAAGAGCTTGAATCTTTCAAATGCTTGTGACTTATCCTTCAAAAAGGTTACCCATGTCATTATGTAGTAATAATGTATAAATAATATGAATTATCTCTCTCCTTTATATCTTCTTGTCTTAGTATGGACCACAAAGATCAGTATAAACTAATTCTAGAAGCTTTTTACTTGCATACTCCTTTATATGAAATATGACCCTTACTTGCTTGACTTGTTGACATTACTTGAAAGTAGTTTTTGTAGGTTTAGTTATCTTAGGCATGTGTCTAACACACTTATTTGATATTACCTTTACTAGGTTGTCAAAATTGACATGTCCCATTCTTCTATGCCATAACCAATACTCATCAATCATTCTTATCAGGCAACTATTACCATTCTCTTCAACAAGATTATAAATATTGCTTTTAGTTATTTTATGTTCTATAACTAGTCTTCCAAATCTCCTTAACTTGAATCCTTTTACATTAAATGTGACCTTATATCCATTGTCACACATTTGGTTGACATTTAGCAGATTATATTTCATTCCTTCAACATAAAGAACATCATATGTAGGCAATTTTCCATCTATGGTCAAGGTTCATTTAACTTAGATCTTTACTGTAGTATTTTCTCCCAAGTTGACAAATACTTCCTTACATTTAATTAATTTGATGAAATTTATCTTGTCACCAGTCATGTGTTTTGAGCAACCACTATCTATTACCCACAAATTCTATTCCTTATCATGGAGTGCATTTTGAGCAATCATAGATTGAACTTTCAATTTATAAACATCCTTGGGTTTCTTAGTTGGCTTATTTTTCCTTATATTAGAGACTTGTAAACCTTTATTTACACTAGGAGGAATGCCTTTCTTCTTAATTAGTATTTTTGGTCTCACAAATCTTGTTCTATATTATGTAGATATGTGACCAAATTTATTACAATTATAACATATTACAATTGTATCTAACAAGACTACAAATGAATTTCTACCTACAAATTTTGTCTTACTTTTAGGTATAGCCCTAAATTCAATAGCCCTATGACCAAACTAATTATAAATATAACAATAACCTTAGAAAGATGAAGAATATCTAGTCATATCATTTATTTGTGTAGGAAGAGGAACTCTTCTAAACTCTAGATTCCTCAAGTCTCTCACTCTTGTGTAACCATTTGCATCAAATACCTTTGTATTATTTTTTTATTCAATATTATTTTCTCCTTCAAATTTATTCACATCAATAGTGCTTGTGTCTATATTTATATTCTTTCAATCTTTCTCTTTCTTTGTTCCTAATTCTCCTTTTACTTTGATGTTGTCATATACATTAGCAGATTACTAGTTATGGGACTTTTCCCTTTATCATAACCAAGACCAGATCTCTCTTTTGAAATATTTTGAGATTTGATCAAATAATTAAGAATGTTGATCCTCCTTTTAGCTTTAGACCTTTGTCTATTTGGTCTATATCTTTCTCAAGTTATTTTCTCAAAGCCACTATCTCTACTTCTAACTTCATGCACTCATCAAATTTATATTTTAGTTCTAGTTTGACTACATCTTCTATTCTTTTAGCCTCTTCAAATTGTGTCTTTAGTTTAACCACCATCTAATCAAATTTTTAAAGATGTTTGGACACTTTTTCAATCTCCTTTTGTAAAATCTTCTTCTATTTTGAGTTGTCTTTTCTTAGTGTGTTAATTTCTTGTAGAGCATAGATGATTTCCCACTCTAAATCCACTTTTCCTTATGCTTCTTCTTCTTATTTTTCTTCACTTGAATCTTCAACTTATTCTTGATCCATAGAAGTTGATCTTAATGTCATGAATAGGACTTCCTTTTCCTCAACCACAAAATCACAATCATGGTCATCATCAAAACTATCACTATCATTCAATGAATCACTGCCTTCTTTTATGTACAAGCCTTTTTTGTTTTTGAAGAAGTTTTTCATCTTGGAATATTGGGATTTCATCTTTTTAATATATTATTCTTGCTCAAAGTTATCCCTTTTGTTATAAGGGCATTTAGTAGCAAAATGTCCTACTTTACCATAGTTAAAGCTTTGAAGGGTAACTTACCTTTGTCATTTCTAGACCCTTTTATTAATCTTCAAACAAAGTTGGCTTCTTCTTCATTAGTCTCCTTAGATATATATGTAGGTGATTTTACCTTTACTAGTTTGGATGCTCTGAATGTAGATACTCTCTTGAAGGTATCTATTTCTCCCATTCTCATCTCATAGGCTATGAATGTTACATGTAACTCATCAATAGTGAGTTTATCTAGATCTCTTGCTTCCTCTATTTTAGAGATTTTAGAATCATACCTTGATGGTAGAGATCTTAGGACATTTTTAATAATGACTATATCTTTCATCTCTTCTTCAAGGCCTCTGATTACATTGACTATTTCATCTACTCTAAGGAGGTAGTCTACAATTTTCTCTTCTTCATTCATTTTAAGGCTCTCAAACTTGCCTTTGAATGTTTGTAGCTAGGCCTACTATACCTTGTCATCACCTTCATAGATTTTATTTAATTTGTTCCAAATATCTTATGCATTTTGATAATACATCACTTTGATAAAATCTAAATTAGACAATCCACAAAGGATATCATTCTTTTCTTTATCATTTCTCTCATATGCATTCTTTGAAGCTCGATCAATAGAAGTTATAATATGGGCTGTAAATCTATTTATAATAGACAACCATACTTAAAAACATAATGAAGCTAATTATGATTCCATTTTAATACTCTAAAATGCATAGTTTGATCCATCAAAGAGAGGTGCATTGTTTGAGGAAGAGCCTTCTTGACTATCCATTTGTGTTCATTATCTAATATCTACCTAAGGTGATTAAGCTTCTTATAAGGAACTTGGGATCTAATACCAATTATTATAACACAATTATCTACTAAGAGGGGGATATTAATTAGTATATTAACTAAATTAGTCCTTTTAAAAAAAATACTACAGATTAAAAATATATGTAGAGATCACATTTACAAAAATAGACACAACACTAGATATACCATGGAAAACCCAATATGAGAAAAACCACCATGAGAATAGCTACTATAATTTATTGTTCTAATCTAGCCTCATAATAAAGAACCTCACTAGTTATAATGTTTAAGGGTACCAACCCTAAGGAGATACCAATACCCTAATTTAAGAGCACTTACTCTAAGGAATCATCAAATCCCTAACTGAGCATCAACTTAGCTCTTCCGATGGCACCAACCAATCAGATCTATATTATGGAGCTGTAACTCTAGATTACAATGTTTATTCTTAAATTAATCCAAATTAATTATTAATTATAAATCTAGTATGTAACTACTCATTCTCTACACATCTCTCTCTTATCTTCTCTTCTACTATGCCCCTTTTGTTCTACGTCTCTATATTTTATATTTGACACACTTCATCACTCTCTTGCTCTCTACCTTTTTCTCTCTCAATTTGACTCTATTAAATAGTAATAGCAACAAAAAAATTTACTTTATCCTAGATGACATATATATAAGCATTGGATCTAGGTTTTTTCATCTTCTCTATGTTCATACTTGTTTATTAACACATCACACCCAATTCTATTGGATTGTTGTTCCTATCTTTAACAACAAGTTTTCTATGTCTTGAACTCATGCTTCACTTCCATGATTCTTAGTCTCATTACTATTTTTAGCATATATTGGGATTTAGTTTTGATGCACATGCCATATTTCATAAATTTGATCAATCATCATAATTAATTTCATTATCTATATTGTATTTTATAACTTACCTTCATGTTCTTATGCTTGACTATTGGGATGCACATATATTTAAGTATTAACCATATATCTTAAGTTTAATGTTATTATTTGATGATCATCATTCAATTTTATCAAATTTAAAATGTATCCATTAGATCAAGTTTTAATAGGATCACACTCTCCATTAAATCCTTATATGCTTTTGAGCTTTAATGTTCCAACTTTAAAACACATCTGTTAGATATTTTGATCTAAGCTCCCACATGCCATTGGATATCCAAAGTTTAATAAACTTTACATATATCTAACATTAAACCTCAATATCTTAATATCATCTCATTGTTCCCTGAGTCTTTGAAATGAATATGCTCCATTAATCTCATTAAACTAGGTCAGTCTTTAACTGACCTTTATGTTGATAAACATTAACAAATTTAACCCACTGAGTCCACTCACTCTATTAGATATTCATTACATGATAAATTTCTCACCTTCAAATCTTTTGAAAAGATTAAACTTTATCTTTGATAGGATCCCATGAATGTGAAACTTTGAATCCTCATGTGCTTTCTACACCTTTGTTATCAGTTCTTGCTATTAAGACACTTGGCATCCTCACATTAATCCTTGATTATTTGAATTTAAAATACTCCATATATTTAATATTAAAGGTATATTACTGTGACACTTGTCAGTATAATTTCTACTTATAGGTGCCTTTGACAAATTGACTTTGATATGCTTTGTTAGATCTCTAATGTAACATTAAGCACTAGTCATTGATTTAGCTAGGACAAATCTTAAGTCAAGGACTTAGGAAATATAAATTCTTAGAACATATGCTTGAGATAGTAATTAATAGGTCAAAAGGGCTTGGTGCACAATGATGAAGAAGGCTTAAGTTATAACTTAAGTAACCGGTTCTTATCTATAGCTAGTCAACATAAAAATAGAACATGCTTGTGAATGACATGGCTTAAACCCTCAAGGTTTATATGAGAAACTTAGATATGGATGAGAGATAAAATAAATCATTATTGAGCTCATTTCTCTTCATCTAAACCTAGGGACCATATATTATAAATTCTCTTTAAAAACCCATAAAAGATCTTTTATTAATTTCTCTTAAAGTGGTCAAAAAATGGTCTCTATAAAGGCATGAAAACTTTACATTGTGTAATTATAAAACATGCTCTTATCTCCATAAATATTTATTGATCCTTTGACATCAATGACAATAATATGGCCAATAACACTAGCCAATTTTAGCTTCAAAGATTCAAATGCATCCTCTTGCATTATACCCTAGTAAAATGGGCCATCCTTGTGTAACAACTCCTCTATCATTTTTGTGATCCTTGTATAGATCAAAATAAACTTTATATAATAGACACAATGGAAAAGAAAGGCATAAAATTATTTATACATGGAAGGGTATTTAAATATAGAATAATATCAATCTTCATGGGGTTGATGAGCAGACCATCTTTGTTGATGATATGCCTGAGCAAGGTTCCAAATGTATTACAAAGATGCAATTCTTAAGGTTCAAGGATATCTATAGATGAAAAAACCTCTCAAACATGAGGCATAAGTTATCATAATGGTCTCTCATGAGCCCATACATGGTCTAATAATCAAGGTACACATAGAGGAACTTATGGATAAAATACTTAAATGCAATAATGACCACTCTAGATAATATGAATGACACATTCTTGAGCCCAAAGGGCATAATTTTATAGTGAAAACAAAACCATTTTATTTTATAAGTTATTTTAGGTCTATCCTCTTCTTAAATTTTGACTTGATGGTATCTAGAGAAACCGTCAGTGAAATTATAGATTTCACAACATGTGACTCCATCCAAGACTTTGTTAGTGAATGGAGTTAGGAAGGGGTCAGTGATATAGGTAGTGTTTAATAATCAATAATAAACAAAAATATAGATTTACCCATCCTTTTTAAAGCTAGTAACCATGGGGCTTACCTATTTTGACTCTTGCATTAGGTAGATTACTCCTATAGTTGGCATACTGTCAATCCCCATTTTGACCTTGGCACAAAGATTAGGCTTAATTATATAGGGGCACTTTTTAATAGGTCACATTCCATCCACAAAATTTATGCTCATTTTTATAAGGGATGGGTGGGAACTGTCATGTCCCCTTTTTAGCAGACATTGACAGACTTCATGATTAGCCTCTTATGCGACCTTCGTAGGCTAATAGGATGGATAGAGGGTTATAATGGAGATTGGCTTAACTTCAATTTGCAGAATGGTTTCAGTGGGCATTAATTCGAAGTCTTTCAGACATGTTTGCTTGATGATCCTATTATTTAGGGATATTTGACATGCAATGGAGCACCCTTATTGTGGTATGGTCATGTGCAAAATCACTCCCTGATTCACCAGCTTCGATCGGTTCGAGGATCTGACGTATATTGAGGGAGATATTAATATTTGATTGATTTAATAAAATATTAATTATTTGGTCTAATTTTAAATTAGAAACCCTAATGCTAATTTAAGAAAACCTAATTAGGGAAAGCATATCTTTTGAGGGTATAAGGGTTTCACATGGAGGCCATTATTGATTATGTATGAATTGAAGACAGATTTTGCTAAGGGTTTTCCCTGAGAACACTGAGCCAAGGCTCTAGGATTCCATTTGCAGTAGAGAACGTAAACTCTTCATTGTGTTTGATTCAGAGGCTGTGAAATATCAACTGATCTATTGCCAAATTGAGAGATAGCTTCATCCAAAAGTTATCACAGAGGTTTCAAGTTTGAGAGATAGCTTCACCCAGAAGTTATCATAGTATTACAGGTATTTGAGAGATAACTTCACACAGAAGTTTATCACAGAGCTTCCCAGGTATTTCTTGATTTAGTTTATGTTTTGTTTCAATAAATTATGCAGAGAGAGATCTGTTGTATTAGATACCATAGATTTCTAGATCAGGGATCAAACAGATAGGTTGTGCTAAATTGGCAGCTGTACTAAGTCCGTATAGGTCCGTACAGATCCATGTAGATACCGACTTTGGTAGATAGAGATCCCCAGTGACCGACATCAGCCGTCTGAGGACCGACGTCGGAAGATAAGGACCTACAGAGACTGACATTGGCAGTATATCGACCGACGCCGGTGATTGTGTGTTCGACACAGCAGGCCGAGACTTCCAGATTCATATTTGTTTCCAGATTTGCACAAGATCAGGGTTTTAAAATAGTATTGTAATATTCTTTAAGGTGCATGATATAGATCTATTGTAATAGTCTGAGCAAATAAATAAGAAATTATATTGTGGTAATTTGTTTATTTGAATTGATATTCTGCAAGTTTGTATCCAGATCAGAGCTTTTATTGTAGAAAAAGAGCCCCTAAGTAAGGGACATCACAGGAACCCTTCATGTCCTAGTAATTTCATGGAAACAAATATTTAAACTCCTTTAAGAGTTTAATAATTTGTGCCAGCTCCACATCAGACCAATATACACATAGAGTAGCCACCTTTGGTTGTCTTTCTATACTGATATCAACCTAGGTGGTCTTGAGTAGCATGTGTTAGGGCTCATTTATCTCCTTATGTATGTCCTCAAATTTCATACTCCCCTCATTTGTTTTGATGTGGAGATGACTAGGGTCTTCCTTTCTAAGGGCATTATGAACCACTTGGTGTACTAGCTTTCTCTTTCTTATCAAGGATGTCTAATTTTTCACCTTCTAAACATATATATCTTCATCACTCAAGTCACTATTGAGTACCTTATCCTTTAATAAAATTTGGAATGTTAATCCTTTCTTCCAAAACATATCTTATAGGCACTCCTCTAAGATTATAGTGTCCTCAAACACTACCCTTTGAATGACTTGTAATGGCTTGATCAATTTCAAGTTATGTGAGGAAAATGAAAAGGAGTGCATAAACTTATCCTTCAAGAGATCCAAAATATCTATCTCATAGCATGTTTTTTTGAACACATATTAATCTTACACTAATGTCTTTAGGGTTCTATAGAAGGCATGCACCCACAAGTTCTTTGAGGGTATTTGTGTTGTAGTCAATCCATATTTCTTTGCACAAGCATATGTGTACTATTAGGTCTGAATCACCAAATTATGGATAAATGTTTAGGTCTTCATTGTGTTTTCTAAATTTGGTGTAGATTGATACTTTTACATCTTGCCAAGTTGGCAAGCTAGGCCTTTATACTGCCAACCAATGAATTGTAGTGCTTTTTAAATTATACACTAATGTGCCCATCCTATCTGTTTCTTTTAAGATGTAGGACCCTATGTTGTAGACATATTATTCAATAGGATTGTTCCCCTCATATCATGGGAGTGATACAAGTTTACCTTTTCTTAGGTGAAACACTAGGTTTCCCTTCTTCCTATTACAAGGGACTCTTTGTGAAGTGCGATTGATCTAGACCCAACCAGTCCTCATAGGTTTTGGCACCTTAACATTCACTACATGACAACTTCGACTAGTGGTTTTGTAATCTTATTCAACCCATTGGTCATAACCTACATTGGTAATGTTTGAGACTGACTATCTATCATCCCAAAAACTCACTCCATCATTAGCATTGATAGATTTGGCACCTTGAACTGTGATGTTGTAGATATGATTGATCTCATATTCAATATCAACACTTTCTATATAATGGGGTCCTTGGTCACTTGAGAGGGGGATCATGACCCTCTCCTTTCCATTTTAAAATGTCATATAACACTTCGTGAAGTGAATGCCAACATTATTCTCATAATACCATCACTTGACCAAGAGTGCTATATAATTATCTTGATCAACCAACTTGATCACTTTGAAGTTAACATGGAATGCTATACCCATAATAACTCTAATGATTCCTTTTAGAAATTAAATTAGTTACATCCTAAATTTGTTGGCCATGAAAATAAAATGTGGGCAAGGCCTCAATGATGGCCTACCCATCTTATCTCATGCATCCCTTTTCAAGATATTGACCTTAGCACTTGTGTCCGTGAGGACCTCACATATATACCATCCATAAATGGTTGCATTCACTAGGATCTCTTGATCATACTCAAAATTCTATGTATGCCTGACATCTCATTCCATTTCCATGCATGGCATAGTAATTTTAACTAGCTTTTGCCTTGCATGCTCTGAAATCAAATTCTTAAATAGGGCTATAATCCCTTTTATCTGTAAGAGGCATAATATCTTTGTTAAATCTTGTACCTCAACCTCTTCGTTATCTTGCTTCTTGTAGGAGGCATTAGCTTACATCTCTAGATCTTATTCTAGTTGGATTTTTCCTTGTAGGTTTTGAATAATACTCATGGCCTATTACAAGATATCTTTATGGCATGTAAGGTCAAGGTAAGGCACAAATTTGGGTTTAGGTTATGTGTTATGATCAATATGACCTAGTTTCCCATATTCTAGGGACAATTTTGGTATTGGTATAATTAACATCTAAGTGGTGAGCACATTATGAGTAATAATCTATACCTTAACTTTCTTGATGTTGATCAGTTGTGAGCTTGAATCCCATTTATCTATTTTTGGCTCACACTAGATCATTCTTGTGACTTTATCTATGGTAAGATGGCTTTGGGTTAACTTTTTATACAAGTCAGGGCATTCTTCAACCTTGTGTGTTCCTCGATAATACCCACATGTTGGATTTGTAGGGTAGTTACGTTGATAATGCTCAGTCAAACCATAATTATAAATTGATCATGATAGGAATATTCCTCCACCATGTCCTCCACCCTACCCTTTGGTGCCTCCTTGCATCTCATAACCTACATTATGTTGACCATAGCCCTTATTTCCTTGAATTTCTTACCTTCTAATTATTATAGTTATTTATCATGCACCTCTCTCTATATTTTTGTACATCTCATCAATTACATGGAAATAAATTGTGGTATGAGTGTAGGCATCACATAACTGATAATATATGGTTATGTTAACCTGAATGGCACATTAAAAAAAAGGGTAGTTATGAACATCATACACCTTGTGATAAACCTCACAACTTTGAATAAATGTATGCATATTCCCTCAAGGGCAACTATTCCTATTATGGCCTTCCATCTCATAGTTGGTGCACCATAATCTGATTCGAGCATCTTGAGACAAACTAACAGTTAGTTTTTGGATTTGGTTGGCCATGGATGTAATCTACACTTCCATGAATGGACTGATCCCAATGTTAACACTTCTAACTACCTCAGCTCTAAGTGTAATTTCAAGCACTTCTCAAGGATATGTGAATGTATTCATAGAAAGTGCTCTTATAAATGATACTATCAATCCTCCAATGAACCATTTCATGTGTTGAGAGGGGTGAATGTCATAAATAATATTGAAAAAGAGTTTTTTAAACATATCATCATATAGGTGCATGGTCTTTGATAGACCTTGGCTAATTTACTTGAGTGTAGTGATGCTCTATTTTTCAAATTTAGGTATGTCAAATTCCTTCAAAAATGTTTCCTTTAAGGTTTCATAATCAATCATAGACTAGTTAGGATCAAATTTCCTATACCAGGTATGATCATAATTAAATAGAGGTATCACAAATTATGTTGCCTTGTGCTCTGACTAGGTTATACCCTAAGCACACCATTGAAGCTCACATTTTAACACATGATCTATAGAATTTTCCACTCCATGATATTCTAGAAAGTGCATTTCCATCTCATAATATATTTTATATTGGGGTGGAGGTGTTAGCATCTAAGGTGCTTTCCCCCTAGTACTTTTCTTGATGGTGGTCTTTTAATGCCTCCAATCACTGGGTTAGCTATTGACCCCATTATTATGGTTGGCATTGTTGAAGTTGATAATGTGATATTACTCACATGTGGCATTGAACCACTTCTTGTGGGTTGTTTCCTAGTTTATGCTGCTTACATTTGCTAAACTATAATTCTTGCACTCATATTTATGTTATCGAGCTAGCGCCCAAAGGCATAAAGGTACCTTCAATTATATCCTCATAAGGGACAACTTGTTCAATCATAAAATTATAATCTAAATCTACAAATTGATCAAATTCAATGTGGATAATAGGGTCAGTTACCATTATTCTTTCTTCCTAAGTGGGATCTAACACATGAGCATGTACCACAAGTTTGAAAGGGGTAGGCACTTCTAATTCATATTCAATGGTCAAATTATTTATGGACCCAACACATTCTTCACCCATAAATAATTGATCTCAATATATGGCTTCATTGTTCCTTTCCTCACAATGTTGCAATTCAAAAGATCCTTCCCCATGCCCTTCCTACACACTATAGGTTCTCTTGGCACTTTCAAGTTTTAGATCTTCCATCAACATACACCTTCTATTTTTATAAGTTTATTTCCTAGGCTCTTAATTGTCAATCTAATCATCCCTTATCATTTTCTTCACCTACACATCCCTTTATTCTCTATTGTGTTTCTCATATGTGAAAGGAATTTAGCCTTTCATTCATATAGTTTCAAAGCCATTATCTATCATAAAATTATTAATCTCTATGCCAAAGTCTTTCAAAAACATGCCTCTAAGCTTGTATAAGAATTTATACTCTACTTCTTTAGGGTAGGAGTATGTTGATAATACAAAATCAACCATGTAACTATTTAACGCTCCTTACCACCATTTGCCTATAACTCTGTTCCAAGTGTCATCAAGGTGCTCAAGCTTTTTTAGGTACTCTTTCATATACTCAAGGAACTATCCATAGCTTTGCCTATTGTGGGTTACATAAGAATCGAACCATTGATACACATGCTTAGGTAGTTCATAAAATAATATATTATATAGAGCATCATACAAGTTATTCTAGACCCGCTACCTTGGCTTCTATTTTTTATAGCATGGATGCTTCAATGCAAAGACGTCTTCCACTTGTTGGAGCCAGTGATTAATGTTCTTAAGGGAGAGTTAGATCATTATTCTATTACACCATTACAATAACATAAGTCAACATGGGTCTTAACAATAAAACCAATTTTTTTTAGAAAGGTTTATTTTTAAGTTGTTTACTTTGTTAAAGACTTATTTGGCTATCCAAGTTAGTTCTATTCTTGTGACAACTAGGTACAACCCTAAACTAATATTTTAGTGCTCAATATTTTTTACTCAACTACATCAAAATCAATTCACATAAGGCACAAACCTTATGTGCTCACCCAAAGTGTAGTAGAGAAAAAATTGGGGCCCATATTGGGTTAGTCACACCATGACACAATTCAATCTTCAATAAAATTGGTCATTATAATAATGGGGTTATCAAGGTTATTGGTACAAATCATTCAATGTGGAGTCTAATGGTATATATATGAAAAGTCTATATGGGGTTGTCTATATAGTTTCATGGGTGCAAACATTTAGTTTCATTAGCTTTGTGTCATTCAGGGGCTTAGAGGGTTCAATGGAATACTTTTAGATTGAAAGGTCATACTCAGCCTCATGATCGTGGCACTAATATAATTTTATAACATGGGATCTTTCCTATAATTAGATCATTTCTATATAGTATGATGACATCACCATTTACATAGATATGCCATTAACGAACTAAAATAAATTCTTGCTAGAACTCAGTGTTCATTTATTAAACTAAACATCATAACTATTACAAATAGTACATAATCAATGAACACTACCATAACCACATACACTAGATCAATACTCATTTAAGTGCAATACCATTCTTCATTAAACATTGTTTAGATAAATAGAATACATAATAATTAAAATAGATAAAATGCTCATCAAAATCTTTTAAAGGCCCAGAGGCTCACAAGCGAGCTTAGGCACTATAATGGGGAGCCTTAAGGGAATCCATACTAGTCCTAGGATTTAATGGAAGTTGATTGGCTATGTCTAGAACCAATTCTATAGAGTTTCGATATCTTAAAATTTCCTCTCTTGCATATTGGTTTGAGCTTGGCTTTATATAACTAAGTAGCATCTATGTGCCTGGGTGGAGGGTCCACACTAGGTGTTGAGATGGAGCTTTGGTTGATCATTCCACTAGATTCATCACCTTATGACCTTTATATTCCATTAACCACTTTTAACCACTTATGAAGATGATCTTAAGAATGTGGGCACCAAGTAACTACCTACCAATTGAAATGAGATCTTTAAAGATTCCTATGATTGGCATAAAAGGTACCAGAATAACAATCATTCTAAATTATCACCTCATGTCAAGATATATACTAAGTTGGTGTGGATCTATACGTAGCCAAAAAGGGGCCTAACATCCTTACATTCATTTTAGATTTAAAAACATTCAAGAGTTTCTTCCTCATCATATCTACATGCAGGTTTAATATTTAAAACTTTCAAACAAGGTTTTAACTTTCAAGTGCATTATTTTATTTATTTGTTTGATTTTTGTAGTTGACTCAGTATTGGCTGAGGTTGGTATATAAAAAAATAATTAAAATAAAACCCAACATTTCATGTGCTTTCTCAACCCTCTATGCAAGGTATTTTACATTGCCTGTTTTGGTTTTTTAGTTGAATATTCTATTCATGCAATTTTTATACACACCATAGTTAATGAGGTAGACTATAATGTTTTAATATTTTAATGAAGGTAAAATCCAATCTAGGGTAGGATTTATAGGTATGTGTTTGGAATAACCTATTTATGGAATAGATGGTAGGGCATGTAGATTATTGACAAGGTTTTTTGGATGGAGGTGTGATTTCTAAAGGGTAGTGAATTCTTACATGAGCTGGATGGGTGGTTGGTTTCTAATCTAAAGTGATTATATATCAAAAAATCAAAAACGAGGGAAGGGTAAGGTAGAGAAAAAGACTTTGTAGTTTTCATGAAGCACCTCTCTCACTAGTTTTTAAATGGACAAGTGATTTCAAAACCTATGCCTATTGCAAGAAAATATTGCACACACATAGTCAAACATAGTTTAGAAGTATAAGGGGATATTGATATAGTAAAATCATAGACCTCAATCAAAGGTTACCCCATTTTAGATAAAATGTTACACACCCTCAATTAGGAGATTATGGATTGGTATAATGAGGTATTCGAGGAAACTTTTGCACACACATAGAAAACTTAAAAAAAGAAAGAACTCATAACATTCATATTTATGAATCAATCAACTTAATTACCAATAATAAATGTAATTTTCTAATCCTTCAATATATTTTTCACATCTAAGACTAGAATATCAATCAAGACAAGAAAGAATTCATTGTATCTTTTGCACACTAAGAATTATTGAATCATACAACCAAAAAGATAAGCCTAATTACATAGAAATTGGAGAGAGAATACACAAAGACAATTGCTGACAATTGAAATTGCTTCTGCTCTTATATATTAAAAAAATTCCCACCCTCTTCAAATAGTGGATTACAATTGTTTAAATAGGCTTATGGAAGGTGTCACCTCATCTTCCAAGTCCATGCAAAGTCATTACATATGATAGTTAGAACTTGAGTTCGAACTATGGTTGAAACCATATAAGATTCTTATTAAATTCATTAGTTTAAGTTAGCCTTTGCAAAATCTATGCAACATTTTCTTGTGTAAAAACAAGGGCAATTTTTTACAATTAAAGCTTAAACTGCATGAAAACTGCATTTATATATCAATATTTTCTTTTAAAAGTTCTAAGACAACCTATCAAATACTTCAAGTTATCCGTTTATAATGGAACTTAAACATGTGTTAAGTACAAGTGCCCCTTTAACAATTCCTGAAAATAGAAATCATTACTTAATTGGGAATAAATTCATATTATTATGTGTTACATGTTTTCCCTACATTTATAGAATATAAAATTACTTCTAAAGGATTTGCAGGGTCTTTATCTTAAAAGAATATGCTATGTCAACTTAATTTTAGAGATGCCTAAGTAACTATAGTCTTCTCTTGTTCTACTGTCAGATCTTTTTTTTTTAATTTTATAACTAGATTAAGTCTAAGTCTCGTGTGTTTTTCACTTGTTCATAATCTAATGTGTCATGTGTTATAGGTAAAATCACTGAGAGGTGGGGGTAAATTAGTGAGCCCATATATTTAAAATATAATTTAATCCCTTTCAAACCATTAAATAATCAACATATATCAACTTGGTAAAAAATATAAATAAGAGAGCTCATTCATTCAATGCATACACAAGATCAAACACATAACACATAGTTCTTTTGGGAAACCCTCATGGGGAATAAAACCCACTCTCAATCTTGAAACAAAAATGGACTACTATCCTATAAGAAATTACAAACAAGAGACTGATCAAATCCTTTAGACCAACAAACCTTGATCATATCCCCCTGACCAAAGGTATTTAGTGAAACACCTATTTCACAAGGAACAACTTCCCTTAAGAAAGATCAACTCTTTTAGACACTTCTTTAAACACATCCACCTTATAAATAATTTATTCAAAGCTTCATGATAGATCTATGTTTTTTAACCCATGCACAAACTCTCTCTCTCTCTCTCTCTCTCTCTCTCTCTCTCTCTCTCTCTCTCTCTCTCTATTTCTATCTCAAGTAGGCCTCTCACATAGGCATGCCATAATCTCTCTCCTTATTCACTCACACTATCCTCATAGACACACTATAACCTCTTTATATATATTCAAACTACAAGATAAATATTTAGACATCATAAACATGAACTATAGGTCACACACATATTCCTAAATCTTCTCCACTCATTAACTCATCAACTCAGCATTATGCCTCTCCTTTGCTCCACAAATATCACATACACCATTCACTATCTCACAAGCCTTTCACATAAAAAGTCTAGAAATCATTATATTTTATTTAAATATATATAGATATATCATGAATTATAAAAAACTTGGTTGGACAAAAAACATGCCTTCATATTTAAGGCATCTCACATGGGTCACACTTAAGCACAATCCACTTTCAAATAGGCCTTAGTAACTTCTAGGTCCTATGGATACCCATTCAGCTCTTTGACACTTATATGAGTAAATTAAAAAACATAAGAATATTTTTCCAACTCATGACCCCATGAAAAATTAACTATAGGTCCTCCTTAGGTGTCCATATCCATCCCAATACCCTTTTACTTAAGCACAAAATTCTTACACAATATTTTATGCACATAGTCATAATGAGTGAACACATAGTCAACTTATAAACCATTTTTCATACTACATAAAATTTTTAAAACCTTATAAATACAAATATATAATCCTCATTGATTCTAAAATAATCCCCAATATCCAATTCATTAAGAGATATTGAAACAATATCAAAACAAGCTCAATTACTCTTCTTGGGTCACTTGCAGAATAAACATGAACACATAGTCAACTTTGGAGATCAATATATTTATATAAACACACTTATATATATATATATATATATATATATATATATATCCATATTTAAAAATTCACCTTGGATTCCTATAAATATTTCATTTTTACTACACCATCAAATTATACTTGGATCAAAAGTTATGGACCAAAAACTAGACATTGGGCTTTCCTTCGTAAATTCAAATATTTAAATGTCAAGGATCATAGTTAAACATCAAAAACTATGTTCACATATCATGTAAAAAATTCTTAGATTAAATATTCAATATTGAATTTTTTTTATCTTTAACACATAATCACCAATTCTCAAATGTTGAACCTCAGTCCTTTTGACCTCATCTCATGCACCCTTGCATTGTTGACTCAATATGCACCATTGATCTCATTGGATCAACCAGGTATTTAAATATAAATGATTACTATTAAATAAATCTATATGAAAACCCACTTTACATTTTATCCAAAAACTTTACCTTTGATTAGTCATTAAACAATGCACACTTCTTTCCATATCACTACTTCCTGACATCTTGGATCCAACGTGCTCCTTTGATCTTCTATAAGATGAACAATATTTATCTTTGATAAATAACTATTGCATTGACCCATTTGAATATATATGCACCATTTTATCCAAGATTATGAACTCCCATTAACTATTGGATCTCCACTAGCTATAGATATTTAACATCATGTAAATTGACTAGGTATGGGGACCAACTACAATATGCCTGGAAAGACTACTTTGCACAAATATATCTTTTACCTCGATCAATATCATAACCTCACATTTGAACCATATTAAAACATTTCATATAATAATAAAACCATGTCATAAAATAATCTTGAAACCTTTGTACATGTAAGATATAACATCATTAAAATTCCTTCTCAAAATCTTCTGTCATAAACCAACTATGCTTAGAACTTGTTTAGCAGGCCAACTTTGTTCTAGCATAACTTTTTTCATGCTTCGGTGCATAATCTAAAATTTAGTGAAAATAAAATATGAAAAAATTTAAACAAACCCATATGATCACCTTCTCATAAAAAATCCACACGTGTGAGATATACCACCATCAAAATTCTTAATCGGCTCTTCTTACCACATTGTAAAATTGGCTATGGGAAAACATTGTCAAAATGCCTGGGAGCCCAACTTTGCACTTGCATATATTTTTATGAAATAAATAACATGATATAAAATTTGGTTCATAATAATAAGTAAAAAAAAAAAAAAACCCATGTGACCATTTCCTCCTTACTCATCCACATGTGGCAAAATTGATGCCATCAAACTGCCTACTTAGCTTTTCTGCCACTGGACCCAAAGCATCTAGATGAAAACTATGGACAACCAGATTAATTAAGCTTATGAAGATAAGAAATAAAATAATATAAAACATATTATTAACCTTTTTAACATCTTAAAAATACCATCTCATCCCTAAACATCTCTACTTGTGCCAAAATTGAAGATCAACCAAGCCAACTTCAAGCACACTTTGACAAGCACATTGTACACTTTGTCATTATTACTTAGGATATAAAAGAAATTAATCCACTCACTAGGAAACCTACATAAAATCATTATGACATCAATAAAAACTCTCCAAAAATATCCCCTTTTGTCATTGATGTCAATAAACATCATTCAGCTCACCTTCTCTCTCTTCAAGCACTCTCACACTAGCTCTCATACTAGGAACTTTCTCCCCCTTTGACATAATGACAAAGTGGAAACCAACTGAACCTAGGGACCTAAAAATAAAATCAAAAGATTAAATTAACATCTTTAAAATATGGTACAAACTCACCCTTACCTTGATCCAACCTCTTCTTGCCTTGACAACTTATTCTTGCTCTATGGCAACACTCATCTTCAACCAAGCACTACAAATAATGAAGAAGGAACACAAAAAAATATTAAAATATGATGTAACTCACCAAATCATCTAAGATGTAATATCCCTAATATTTTTTATACATTTCACCACTTGAGCATCTTCTAATCTCCATTTACCATTAATAACCACCATATAAGCTTACTAGCCTTCTCTCTCAAGACACTTCCATGACTAAATTTGAATTTTCACTTATACGAAATATAAAACATGCACTAAACCAACCTAATAACTCACCTTTAAATTTTCATACCTTGCCATTTTTGGAGAAATTAAACAAAAATCACTCTTCTTCACACTAGGCCTGTCTAGACTCCTTGTATCCCTACCTAGAACTTGTAGAGCCCACACCTTTCAGTAGATACATCTTTAAGACTTAAAACTTCATATCTAGAACACTCTTATATGCCCCTTTAAACACACCAAATTTAAACAAGTATATCATCATATGTAACATACTTATTTCACAAACCTACTTCTAATTAGGCCTCCAACTTGACAAAAACTTGAATAAATTGAGAGACACAAACCTTAAAATCTCTATGAATATTTATTTGACAACCCATTTGGCCCATTCAACACACTAAGAATCCTCAAAACTCAACTCATAAGGTAGACCATTTTTATATAAGATCCTAAAACCCTAGAATCTCAAAATAAACAAGGCCAACACAATACCTTCCAATCAATGTCTACTTCTAAAACTTTTTGCACACTTGGAGACAACCATTACACACTTATGGACTAATATTAATTCTTTCACTCCATTGAGAACATTGAATTATTATAATGCATTTTAGGACCTTTAGATCATAAAATCACCTAGAAAATGTTATAATAAGGTCAACATACCCTTCTATGGGAAAATATCATCTTAAAAAATCACAAATCCTCCTTTTCCATCTAATAACCTTCAATCTAAACCTGCAAATTGATCCATATATAGCTATCAATATCATGACATCACCTCAGCATATATTCTACCTAGACATACCTACTTAAACTAAAAACACTCATCTCTAGCCTTTTAGGACCATCTCAAGAACACCATAATAGTTTTTAATCCTCTAAAAGGAGTCTCTTTAAGAAGCATATAAAGAGACATCCTTTTCACCATAATGCTATAAAATAAAGTGAAGCTAGGAGTGGCCCACAACTCATCAGTAACCACTAGAATCCTCTTATATCTATAAGATTTATTTCTCTTGTTATTTTTCTTCTTAGTCTAAACTATGACAACTAGTTCTTCTTATATATCACTCTCATTTTATTCAAAGATATAATTCACAACACATGGAATAACTATGGAATCTTGACATACCTTTTCATTTGAATAATCAACCTTATAGCTTGGAACCTCATCACTAATTACATAAAATTTATGTTCTTTTCATGATGCTTTCTCAATAACAATAAGACGTTCACTTAGATCCATAATTACCTTAGAACTAGCCTCAACTAGTACCTTGGTCTTCTCCTTGAGCTTGGTCTCTTTATTCTCAACATGAGCAGTCAATGAGAGCTCTTGGCACTCTTTAACATATATAGCATTCTCCATCATAGAAAACATATTACTTGGACCTATAAACTCATCATAATTCTTACTTATCACCTTTGGTCTCCGTCAGTTCACTTGCCTTCTGTCTTGTACTCTAGGATCCTAATGAAACCTATTATATATTGTACACCTTTGCTTGTAGAATCTAGCAATATGACCTCTTTGTTCATAGCTATAGCAAACCATACTCCCTAATGGAAAGTTAGCTTGTCTTACCTTAAATGGACAATGTTTTACAAAGTGTTATATATCATGATAGTTGAAGCACTCAACCTTGATCACACCTTTTTATTGATGTCCCCCATCATAGTTCCATACAAATTCATTCTTAACAAGTCTTATACATTCTTTATCTCTATGCCCAGACTAATTACAAGTATAGTTGTAACCATTGAAATTTACATACCTCATGGCATTTGGTTGTCTAATATATTTTATATTTATTCTACCAACACATTCATTCCTTTTTTGGTGATTTGTCTTCAAAGGCTGATTTTCCTTGTTCACATTAGTCTTTATATTGTCTTGAGTTCCAGTATCTAGTTCTTCTTTATATCCAAGACTAGTCTTATCACTTGTATCATTTTGATAATTCATAATGTTGTCTAGATCACTTGAGCTCTTTTAAAATATCACAAATGACATTACCTTACTAGACATCTTCTCTAACTCAAATTTCAATGACTCATTTCAATTACATACCTTGCACATTCATCTTCTTTAGATTTTAGGCTTCGATAAGACTTCTAATTGAAAACTAAGATGTTTGACCATATATTTATTCTCCTTGGCATATTCATCCATTATTTCATCAAACACATTAAATTTATCCTCAAAGTCCTTGAGTTTATATCTCATCTTCTTATTGATTTTATTCTCAATCTTCAATTCTTCATGAGCATTAGTCAATGCAATCTCATAGTCTAGCTCATCTTCATCATAATTTGAATCACTCCAAGTAGACTCCCTTTGATATGATTAGATTCCTTCCTAAACCATGAAAAGGGATCTATCTTCAAAAATACCATCATCTTCATGATCATACTCTGAATCACTATCTTCACTCTCATCTCATGAGCTACAATCTTCTTTGGTGTATAGACTCTTTTTGTCCTTGAATTAATTCTTGTTATCAAACCTTATGAATCCCTTCTTTTTTTATTAGACCTAAAATATCTCTTTCCATCATCATGACCTTGATCATGCTATTCATCAACATCCTTCTTATACTTATGAGGGAAATTATTAGCAAAATGTCCTATCTCACCACACTTGAATCATTTAAGGGGTAGCTTACCTTTATACTTGCCTGAATTTGTTCTTAATTTCCTTGAAATCAAATAAATTATTTCATCCTCATCTATATCAATAATATCATCCTCCTTGAGTTTATTACCTTATAAATTTTTCTTTGTCTTAATTTTAGTATTGAAATTTGATTCCTTATTTGGTGGTATATCATAATTATTCCTCATCTCATAGGTAGTAAGGGTGCCATGAAATTGATCCATCTTCAACTGAGTAAGGTCATGACTCTCTTGTATAGTAGATACTTTCTAATCAAACTTGAGGGATAGAGACCTTAGTGTCTTTTGAATAATAGCAGCCTCTTCAAGGTTCTCTCTAAGACCTATAATGATGTTCATAATATCATCAACTCTCTACAAAAAGGATGCCATAGTATCTTCTTCGTTCATATTGAGACTTTCAAATTTATTTCTATGAGTCTGTAACTTAGCAAGCTTAACTTTTGAATCTCCTTCATAAATGATCTATATTTTGTCTGATATCTATTTAGTAGATTTATAATAAAAGACCTTAATTTATTTAGTTTTTTTAAGATCACAAGTGATAACATTAATTTCCTTAGAATTATTCTCAAATAACTTCTTGTCTGCAACACTAGATGGAGGAATAATAGGAGTAACATATCCATCTACAATAGATTTCCAAACATCAAACCCTAGAGACATAATGTATGTCATCATCCTAACACTTCAAAAATCATAATTGGATCCATTGAACATCATTTTTTTCTTAGTAGATAAACCTCCTTGATGACTACCCATATTGTACCTTGGATCACCTTCAAGCTGTTAAGCTTTTACCAAAAGACTTGTTGTGATACCAATTGTTAGAGGTACAATCATTGAGAGGGGGAGTGAATTAGTGATTTTAGGTATTTCAATTAATATTTTATAGCTTTAAAAATATTAAATAAATATCATATATCAGATTGATCAACAAACATAAACAAGTGAGCTCAATCATTCAATGCATACACAAGATAAAACATGTAACACATAGTTCCTATGGGAAGCCCTCATGGGGAATGAAACCCACTCTCAAGCATACAACAAAAATGGACTACTATCCTATATTAAATTACAAACAAGAGAGTAATCAACTTCTTTAGACAAGAAAACCTTGATCATATCCTCCAGACTAAAGGTATTTAGTGAAACACTTATTTCACAAGGATAAACTAACCCTAAGAAATATCAACTCCTTTAGACCCTCCTTTGAACACCTCCACCTTAGAAATTATGTCTTCAACACCTAATGATGGATCTCTATTTTTTAAACCCTTCACATACTCTCTCTATCTCAAATATGCCTCTCACATATGCATGCCATAATTTCTCTCCTTATTCACTCACACTATCCTCATATGTACATTCAGACCTCTTCACATATCTTTAAACTAAAATATCACTATTTATACATTATAAAAATGACCTAAAGGTCATAATCATAGTCTTAAATATAATCCACTCATTAACTAGGCACTCTACCTCTCCTTTGCTCTATAAATCTCACATACACCTTACACCCTCTCATAAGTCTTTCACACAAAAAGTCTAGAAATAATTATCTTTGATTTCAATATATATATATATATATATATATATATATATATATATATATCGATATAATGAATTAATAATAACTTGGTTGGCTAATAAACATTCCTTCATACTTAATCATCTCACATGGGTAACACTTAAGCACAATCCACTTTTAAATAGGCCTTAGTTACTTTTAGGTCCTATGGAGACCCATTCAACTGTTTGACACTTATATAATCAAACTAAAAAACATTGTAAGACATTTAAAACTAATTAACCCATGAAAAAGTATCTATATGTCCTCCTTAAGTGTCCATATGCATTAAAATACCCTTCTATTTAAGCACACAATGGTTAAACAATATTTTGTGCACACAATCATAATGAGAAAACACATAGTCACCTTCTAAACCATTATTCATACTACATATAACTGGTCAAACCTTAAAAATTCAAAAAAATAATCCTCATATATTCTACACTACTCCACAATATCCAATTCATCAAGAGATATTGAAACAATATCAAAATAATCTCAACTACTCTTCTCGAGTCACTTGTAGAACAAGCACAAACATAGTCAATTTTAAAGCTCAATATATTTATCTGAACATAATTCTAGATATTCAAATCCATATTTATAGATGAACCTTGGAATCATCTATATATTTTAATTTTACTACACTATCAAGTTCTACCTGGATCAAAAGTTATGGCCCAAAAACTAGACACTAGTCTTTCCTTCATAAATTCAAATGTTTAAATGTCAATGGTCATAGTTAAACATCAAACACTATTCTTTCATCTCATGTACCCTCTTCTCACATAAAATATGCACCATTTATACTGTTCAATATTTAACACATAGGTTCCAATGCTCAGATGTTAAACCTTAGTCACTTTAACCTCATCTTGTGTACCCTTGTAATGTTGACTCAATATGTACCATCGATCTCTATGGATCGACCAGGCCTTTAACTATCAATGCTCACCATTTCATCAATATATATAAACACCCAATTTCCATTGGTTATTTATCCTTTACCTTTTATCATTCATTAAATAACATGAACTTCTTGCCATCTCACTACTTTTTGACATCTTGGAACCAATGTGTTCCTTTGATCATTTGTAAGATGCTCAATCTTCATCTTTTCTAAACAAATATCACATTAACCCATCTAAATATACATAAACCATTATATATGGAATTATAATATCTTTTGAAACATTGGATCTCCACTGGGTCTATATCTTTAACATAATGAAAATTGACTACATATGGGGGGCAATTACAAAATGCCTAAAAACCCTGCTATGCATGCACACGCACGCACGCACGCACACACACGCGCACACACACACACACACACACACACACACACACACACACACACACACACACACACACACACACACACACACACACACACACACACACACACACACACACACATATTGCCTCGATCACTATCATGACCTTGCATTTGCACCATATGAACACATTTCATAGGGGAATACAACCATGTCAAAAAATAATCACAAATAATTCACACATATGAGATATAAAATAATTAAAATAAATTCTCAAAATATTCTATCACAGAACCAAATATGCTTAGAACTTGTTTAGGAGGCCAACTTTTCACCTACATAACTTTTGTTACACTTCGGTGCATGATTTGAAATTTGACACAAATAAACTATGTAAAAAACTAAATAAAACCATATTATCATCTTCTCCTTAAATTTACACACATGTTATATATTCCAACATCAAAATTCTTGCTCAACTCTTCTTATCACATTACAAAATTGGCTAAGTATGGGAAAACACTATCAAAATGCCTGGGAGCCCAACTTTTCACTTGAATATCTTTAGATGTGCTATATCACATGACCTAAATTTTTTCACATAGTAACTAGGTATAATAATGAAAAAAAAATGTGACCATTTCCTCCTTACTCATCTACACGTGGTAATGGTGACATCATCAAACTACGTACTCAAATTTTTTCCCATTGGAACCAAAGGGTCTAGATGAAAACTATGGACAACCAGATGAATTACACTTATGCACATAAGAAATAAAATCATATAAAATGTATTAGGGACATTTATAACATCCTTAAAACACCATACTCATCCCTAAACATCTCTACCCATGCCAAAATTGAAGTTCAACCAAGCCATTTTCAAGCACACTTTGACAAGCACATTGCACACTTTGTCATTGTTACTAAGGCTATCAAAATACTTCATCCAATCACCAAAACACCTCCATGACATCACTAAAAAATATCCAACATCATTTCCATTTAAAAATGTCCATGCCAACCTATCCATTTAATTAAAACATGACTATTGTTGCCTTTGGACATATGTCCCTACTTCATGTTTTCTTGAAATGAGATCAAAGTCAATTGTTACCTTCAATATCATGAGATCATGACAAGTGTCAATTTTTTATTGGTTTAGGGACCTTTGAAAAGTCTCATTTATATCACACCATTGGATTTATTAATATTAATTAACATGGTTTATTGATCTTGAGCCAAGAAGTCAAATGCCATTAGTTTCTCTGTCCATCCTCCGTGGTTGTGGAATTTATCATTACTACATACATTTTGAGCTTTGTTGAAATTTCAACATTAATATCACACTATTAATCTTGATTACATATATTAATCACACTTCATAGATATTTATCCACTTGGTTCTATCCTTAGCTCTATGTACCATTAGATTTATGATAGGGTCCCCATGATGGTGACAATTATCACCCTCACATTTGCTTTTAAAAGATTTTGTCTTTTATGTTGATCTTGAACTATTAAATATGTGGTTTGTGATTTAATGTGCACCATATGTCTTGGTGATTGACATTTGACTTTACATAAGCTTGACACTTATCATTTACTCAGGACTCCCTACAAACACAAACATAAAATGACTTAGTGTAAATAAACTAAGATATTTTGAAAAAATAACTTAGGACATAAATATAACCTAAGGTTTTATTCATGTTAATGAACATGGAAAAAAAACCTTAGGATAAATTCCTTATCTAATTTTTAAAATAAAATAAATTACTCATGTTGTGCCACTTGGTATCTCTATGAGGCTTTTAACCTGTTTAAAGTTTGATCGTGGGAAAAATCCCATAGACTATTGATCTATTGTTTAGGCTCTTGAGATGTTACCACTTAGCACTATAAGGTGATTCCATAAGTCTTTTAAATTTATGAACTCTGCTCTATATTTCTATATCTTCAGGCTGCCCACCAAGATAGTGACATTTTTCACTTTCAGGTACTTAAGGCATTTATTTCCAATGTTGATCTCTTACTGTTAGATCTATGGTATGCGAGTTAATGTGCACCATAGATATAGGTTCTTCAATGTGGACTCTTGATTAACCCATGAGGTTGACACATATTGCCTTTAGGTTGGTTGATTTCTATGGGCATGAAATAAAATAAAATAAATAAGCTTTTTAGAGAAAAAATAAAGTTTAGCTCCATGTGAACAATAGAATAGACTAGGGGATTCATGAAATATAAGAATTAGTATGAATCTTTTGGACTAAACTTTTGGGATAAATATTTAGACTAAGTTCAAAATTTAATAGAAACCCCATGTTTATTTTAATATTTTTTTAAAAAATACCTAAGCTAACATACTAAATATTTTTAACATGATTTAAATATAGATCTAATTATATGATTAGTTACTCAAAATAAAGAGTCAATTTAATCATTAAAGTACAAAACCCCTAGAAATGTTTTCATAAATAAGGCCCCATTAAACCTACAACATGGAAACATAATAATAAAAACTTAGCAACATTAGATGAATTCAAATAAAGATTGTGTACTAATAGACTAGATCATCACAAGATATTTAATACCCATTCCTAATCAAGTTGATTATTCAATTTTATCACAAATTTATATAATTTGAACAAGGGTCATTATTTTTAGAAATAGGGGTGTGTTGGGTATAAAAAATGGAGATTCACAGGGGGATTAATCTTGAGTATTCAAGAACCTAGAACTTTGGCTAGCAATCCTTAAATCAATCATGAAGTGTGCCATAGAAAAATACTTAAATTATAAACATGAAAGATAATCCTAAGTTAATTCACACAACATACTTGCCTTCATTTTTTTTGGATTTGTGTGTGTCAAATATGTAATTCAATAAACCCTTGTAATGATGAGTTTTTTAAAGGCTTGATGAAGTTGTAGTTTTCATTTTGGTTTCTCTTAAAGTGTATTGAATCAAGGAAAGCTCAAGCATGGATCTGCTACCAGATAGGCATCCATAACCTTGATAGAAGTACCTTAGGCTCCTTTTATTCTCTTTCTATTACTTTTTTTTAACCGTGATACATGGTACATTGACCTTATTTCATTATGTGAGACTTTTGATTTTCTTTAGATAGTCTTTTGCTCTTTTGAACCCATTTATTCTTTTCTTCTTTTATTTTTCTTTTTTTCTTGAATGAGAAGAGAAGATCTATAACCCAAATGAGATGGTATAATTATAAAAAAATGATTAATAGAATGACCCTACCAACCACATCTCTACCCAAAATTATAATTTCCAACAAGGTATTTAATGTGATAGGTGGATTTAATCCAAAAAATAAGTATTTTTTTTAGATTTCATGAAGTACTTTGAGAGAAACTTCCACATACCTAGTGAAAGTATTCAATTATGACAATATCCAAAATGATTCATGATTACATACCTTCATCCTAAAAACTCAAAACATATAAATATGCCCAATTTGTAAATGAGTCCCAAATTGCCAAAATTTTAATTTTCCCCTTTCTAAAAGTGTATTAAGCATAAGTTCAATTAGTTTATATTTTTAGCTTAGTTATGGTCAGAGCAAACATAGTTTAATTTACCAGAGAAAGCATTAAAAATAACTAATCTAGAAAGTAAGAAACTAATCTAAGAAAGCAAGAAACTAATCTAAGAAAGTATGAAATCTACTCTAAAAAATTAGGAAATCTAATCTAATCCTAAAGCTAAATTTGTCTATTCCTCATTAATAAATATATCTATAGATGACACAACCCTAAATTAGTGCTTCAATAACTATCCATTGACTAGAATATAAGCTCATTGTCTTGGAGGTCCTTCAAATAAAATGCATTATTTCCCATGATCTCCAAAATTTGGTATGGTCCAATCCATAGTGGGGAAAACTTATCATGGTGTCCTTTCCTCTCATGGGATTTATCCCAAAGTATCACTAGATCCAAAATCTTGAATTTTTTGACCTTTACTCTCTTATCAACTACCTCTTGATGACATCCTAGCATTTGTTGAATGTTTGTAAGGCCTCAATCCTTGAATCTTCCATTTCTATGATGTCTAGCAATCTTGACTTTATTTCATCACATGGATCCATATAATCCTATATGAACTGATAAGTGGGTAACTTTAACATAATTGGGAATATAGGTTTGTATCTATACACCAATAGATAGGGTGACGATTCAAGGGCTTGTTTGTATCTTGTTCGGTTTACCCAAATAGCATACTTCAACAAGTTGTGCCAATCCTTGTCTTATACCCTATTAATTTCTTAATTTCATCTATTATATTCTTGTGCATTAATTTTACCAATCCATTTACCTAAGGGTAATGGTTAGAAGTTGACCTGATAATAATCTAGTTGTCATGTGCCCACTTCGAAAATTTTACTGATATAAAAGTGGGTCCATTATCACAAACCAAAGAAATGGGCATGCTAAATCTATTTTTTATGTGTTCTTCCAAGAAGTGGATCACATCTTTTGCTCTACAATTATTTATGGCTATGGCTTTGATTCATCTAGTTTAGTAGTTAATATAAATATGCATGAATTTATGGCCTACTAAGGAATTTGGATTGATGATGCCAATGAAGTCTAAAACCCATTGGATAAATGACCTTCCTTCAATATTCACCTATAAAGGAATTACTAAATGTACTTCCCTTTTGGCTAAAGATTGACATTCATGGCATGTGCTCATGTGATCATGAGCATCCTTGAAAACTATTGGCCAATAATATCTCATTCTTAAGATCTTGTGGGCTGTGGTATTCCTATAAGGATGGCCACTACCTATTTTTTGATGCAAGTTTTTTAAAATTTATTTAGTTTCCTCTATAGACACACACCCAAGGTAAATTCTTTCATAGTTTATTTTGTAGATAACTCCATTCTTAATCATGTAATGAGAAGCTTTAAGTCTCAAAGCTCTTCATCATTCTTTTTTAAGTCCTATGGAAAAAGTACCTATAATAAAATATTGTATGATATCGGTATACCATTCCCCTTTGGATACTTGAGCCTCACATATCTCTTCAATGGTGATGCATGGATTAGGTTTAGTCTTGATCTAAATGATGCCTTGACCTCAAAAAAAATTTGTAGGCTTGATTTCTATTTCAAATTCTTGAAGCTTTTCCATCCAATTGCCTCAACATTTCCCTAATTCATTCCATTGTAGGGTGAGCTTGACAGTGGGATCAGGGATGATGGGAATGATTTTATTCCTCAAAATGTAATGCCAAAATTTCTTCACTACTTTGACAAGGGTGAAAATCTATTTGTAAATCATAGAGTATCTGAGCTCTACATCTTTTAAATTTGTGCTCATGAATGCAATTGGATGCTTAGTTTCATCCTTCTTTTTTGTTATGATATAAATAATTGAATGTTTTGAAGTGAATGAATATAGGTGGTATTTTTGTAGTGGAATTTGGGTTGATCAATAGTAGAGCTAGTAATAATTCATCTTTAATGTCTTATAAGGAATTTTTGGCTTTAACTATCCATTTTATTTTGACATCCTATTTGAGCATGGCATTCAGAGGTCTAACAATTTTTGTAAATCTTGAGATGAAATTCCTTATGAAGTTAATCTTTTTAAAGAATGATTTGATCTCTCTATTTCTATTTGGTGGTGTAATAATTAAAATTCCTTTCTTTCTATCTAGATCAATGGTGATCCCATATTTGGAGATAATGTACCCCAAGATCTTGCCTTCAATCACTCCAAATATGCTCTTCTTTGGGTTTAGGGAAATACCAAACCTTCCACATCTCTCAAATATGGACTAGAGGTGGCTTATGTGATCCTTCCTATGTTTTGAAAATAATGTAAGATCATCCATGTAGATGATTATACATTTTCCTAAAAATCCCTTGAAATCATGATCTATAGAGCATTAAAAGGTTGCTCTTATATTTATTAGGCCAAATGGCATCCTCTTATAGGCATAAGTTCCCCATTTCATGGTAAATGTTATCTTCATTCTATCCTTGAATTGCATCAATACTTAATTATAGCCAAAAAATCCATCTAATAAGGACATCATTTCAAAACTACTTACTATCTATATCACCTCATCTAGAGAATGTATGGGATAATTATTCTTTTTAAAATTCTTATTTAGGTTCCTAAAATCCATACATAGTCTTATCTCACCATTCTTCTTTCTTACTAGGACCAAATTGGCCACCTAGGTATAATTCCTTATTGAAAAGATGATTTTTATGCTTCACAACTTCTCTACTTCTCTTTGGATGAGAGGATCCAAAATAGGATTGATTGGTCTCTACCTCTATCTGAATGGCTTGTGATCTATATTCAAGGGAATTGTATGAGTAATGACCTATGGGTCATATAATTTCAAGTCTTTATACATCTATGTAATGACATATTTGTAGTAGATGATTAAATCCTTCATTCATTGTCTCTCTTCTAGGGTGAATCTGAGACTGATATTAACATAGCATGGGCTATGTTCATCTCCAATGTTTTCTATTTTGAAATTTGATTCATTGACCTTGGGTTGCCTCAGTTGCTAAGATTGAGGGTCCATATTGAATCACCTTTCTAAAGAGAACAGCCCAGTTGGGATGTGATTCTCTTTAAGTTGGAATGTTTGATTCCTCTTGATAGTGGTGATTAATATCCTTATCATCAATTATTTAGGACTAAAACTCCCCTAAATTAGTTATAAGCTAAATAAGTTACCGGTCATTATCAAAAACATAGAAACTTAATACATTATCAGGAATAGAGGGACAAGGCACCAATTTCATACAAAACCTTTTTACCTTAGATTCTTGGAAGGGCCACAAATTAGTAGTAGCAACAACTAGCGAATCAAGAGATTGATTTTTTTCTCTATGAGGGATACTATGTTAAAAGATTAAAATATTTTGATTAGGTCCCATGATTTATGCTTTTACCTTCTCAAATAAGATAGCTTACATTGGTATTTATTTTTGACTTGGTTGAATACCATCTCTGAGTCACCAAATACTAGTATTTTCTTCACATTGATCTTAAGTGCAAATTATAATCCCAAAATTAAAGCCTCATACTCAGCTCTATTTTTCATGCATGTAAATTGAAATTTGTATGTTACCAAGAAAATTTTACTTTGTGGATCAATCATCTCAATTCCCACACCCGGTCCTTGTTTGGATCTAGTGCCATCAAAGTGTAAAGTCCATAGCTATTTGAAATATTTGGGTTCTAGCTTATGTACTTGATTTTGAGTAATAAAAGTATAAACACCAAGATTAGGAGAATCATACTTTACCTCTTCATTATTGACATTATATTATATGATGGGATACTTCATTCTTGATTTTTTTTTATCAATTTTGATTTGATTTGTAGCTCCTCTCCATGGTGGGTAGATATGAGAAATGTCTATATAAAAATTTCCATTAAGTGTTTTGGACCAGTCTCTAATCAACAACAACCCATAGCCTTTAGGTATGTCCACCACTAAGATATCAATGGTCATATGAATGCATAATTTAGAGGCTATTTGGATATGTACATCCCTTAGCCTACCAACTATAGTTACTACTATCTTGTCTAATTATGAAACTATCCTCTTTGAAGGGATAGGCATCAAACCAAGCTTTTAACATATGGAAGTAGGCATGACAGTTGTGGAAGATCCATAATCAACTAAAAAATTATGAATATTCTTACCAAATTCCCTGATACTTATCAATAAGGGTAGAACTTCTAGCTTGCTCTTGTAGATAACATTGGTGTTAGATGCTTTTTATTTGTTCATAGATGCTTTTTCTTTCTCCATAGGTGTCTTCCAAATAATATACCTATACAATAGATCTTTTTTATTTGATAATATAAGCTAAATCATGAAGATTTATATTTGTTTTGATCTTCTTCATGTATTCAATAATGTTATATCTTCCCTTCCTAGATTTCTCCTTGGCCTAGGGATGATTACTCCCTCTTAGAGAGGTGGATTGTTGTTAGCTCTAGGATTAGGTAGAATTATAGTAGTATTTGGAAGAGTTGAAATTGTAAATGGATACTTATTACTTATATTATAGCCACCTTAATGGAATTAATGGAAAGTATGAACCTCATATGTGTTGTTTTCTAGCTCATTATCATCTTCGCCTGGAAAGGGAAACTCATGAGTTTCAAAAAACATGGCAATGCTTAAAGAGATAGGATTTGGATGATGTTTAGGCATATTATACATCTGATATTATGTAACCACCTCTCTTTGAAAGATTTAAATTGCTATGTAAAAGTCAATGTAGTTGAGATCAACATGCTTAGAAGTATTGTGAATTCTACACTAATTAGGGAGAGCTATTTTTCCATGTTGATATTTGTAAACTTGTTAGGTTACTCCATATTATTCATAGGCCTATTAAATAGTTGGTTATATCTTTGAAATATATTGTTATGATTACTAGTTGGGTCATTGGTGTTGCCCATCCTCTTTTGCATAATTAAGAAGGAATTACTAAGCTTTTCAACCATCCTCTAAATAGAATCCAATTCTACCTTTGTAGATTCCTTATAAAATAGTAGTAGAAGGCATAACTTATTATTGATTCTATTGGTAACCATTTCTTGATGCATGATTATTTAAGAAACTAAAATTCAATTGTGTTGTCTATGTCAATAGAGGTAGTGTGTACATCTAGTTTTAATGGAATATTAGAACATTTTGCTTCACATTTGGTATCAGATTTAATAATGGGATTCCACTATTAAACTAAGGTGTGCCAAGAATTTGAGGATTGAGTTGTCTATCTATGTTGATGTCTTATTCATATGCTAACACCAGATTATTAACAATAACTATTATTCTTATGAACATGGCAGTGATTAGGTCTAAACCATTTTTATACATTTCCAATACTAATACATCCTTCGGTTTATACCTTGGGGTTAACCAATTGTATAGTTTCTAAAATTATGCAGTGAAATATTGAATAGGTTCATTAGGATCTCTCTTCATGTTGGTGAAGTACTAGTATACCAAACCAGGATTGGTAACCTATCTAAATTATGAAATAAAAGTAGACTGACACTCATCCCAAAAAGTGATGGAGTTATCCATTATATTTAAATACTAATCATAAGTAGAATCCATTAATGTAAAAGGGAATAATCTACATGCTAACACATTATTGACAACATTCATTAATCTCAAATTATCCTTGAAAGATTTTATGTGTTCCTCTACTATCCTTGTTCTTGAAGGAGAAAAGGATGGTAGGTTCTTTTCAAGATTCCTAGGAAAATCATTTATGTCTCCTTGGATGGAAATAATAGATCCAACTAACTAAGGTGGTTATTGAGCCATTATTTGATTAAGAAGTAAAGGGTTCACCCTTATGGGTAAAAGATTCCTTATTAGAGGAGGTGGATTATTATGAAATGGGGTTGTTGGAATAGTTTTAGGTCTCCTATGATTTGACAAGGGTGAGATTACAAAACCATCCTAGTAACTATATTTACTCACTCTCTTGGGTGACTCCAGTACAACAATATGTGAAATATACTACTATTATTAGATGTTTAGCCCTCCTTCTATCATCAATGAAACTATTGATTTAATTTTATGCACACCATAGTCAATTAGGTAGTCTATAAATTTTTAGGATCTTGATGGAGATAAACTCCACTCTAGGTCATGAGTTATAGGAATGTGGTTAGAACAAACTGTTGATGGATTATTTACTAGTGCATGTAGGTTGTTGATAAGGTTTTTTGAATGGAGGTGTAATCTATAAAGGGTAGTGAATTCCTACATGAGTTGTATGGGTGGATAGTTACTAATCTAAAGTGGGTAGATCTCAAAAACTCAAAAAGGAGGGAAGGGTAAGGCAAAGAAGAAGACTTTATGGTTTTTAGGAATCACCTCTTTAACTAGTTTCTAAATGGATAGGTGCTTTCAAAACCTATGCATGTTGTAAGAACATATTTCACACATAAAATCAAAAATATTCTATAAGTCTAAGGGGATACTGATATAGGAAACTCATAAGCCTCAGTCAAATATTGCCCCCTTTTAGAGTAGCTATTGCACACCCTCAATCAAAATATTATGGCTCAAGCTAATGAGGTAGCTTTTACACACACATATAAAATTATATCAAAATAAAGCACTCATACACATTCAAAATTAGGAATCAATCAACTTAATTACCAATAATCAATGTATTTTACTAATCCTTAAATAGATTTTTCACATCTAAGACTAGCATATTGTTTCTACCTCAAATTTGCTTTTCAGACTTAAGAAAAAGAAACTAAAAGAAAGTAATGGACAAGGCTTGGGAAGTACCTGGACTAAAGATTGCACACCGTAAATCCAGACGCTTGTGAGCACTCGTCTTTGGCTGTGGAGGAATGACACCTGCAAGAAGAAAGAAACTAGGACAAGAAAAACGTTAGACAGGTGGGCAGTGGGTTGCCAAGCAAAGGCTTGTTCCCAGAAGTGCAAAAACTTCCTTAAGGGAGGTCAACCCACTGTTTTGATGAGATAAGTGACTGATAAAAGATAGAATGCTAGAATATAGAAGTGACAAAGAAAATAGAAAGGAAAGAAGAAAACAAAATGATTACCTGAAAGAGCTATTGGGCTGAAGACAGTCGCCGAGGTCGGAAATATCGCCGGCGTCGGTTATCTGATCTGTCGGCGTCAGCTATCCTGCCGACGTCGGTTGGGGAAGTGACCGGCGTCGGTCGGGGTTGTGGCCTGTAGTCGGGTCTGGGTTGCTTTCTGGACTGTGGACGGGTCTGAGACTGAATGGGGACAAGTTTGGATGGATTGGGGAGTGGTCTGGTTCGGGTTGAGTGCCTGATGCAAGGTCTTTTGGCAGAGGGATGGGGAAGAGGAAGAGACACAGAGGACAGGGAAGAGGAGGATTCACAGAGGACAAGGCCTGAGAAGGCTTTGCAGCCTCTCAGGGGGAAGGACAGAGGGAGCAGAAGACAATAGAAGATAGATTACTAAAAAATAAATGAAATAAAACACCAGACTAGCTTACCTTTAGCTTGCTGAATGAAGAGAGGAGGTGCTGTTGTCGAAGCCACATAAGACTTGTCGAGAAGAAAACTCTGATCCAGAGCCTTTTCACCTATTGCTACTACTGCACGAGGTTAAGACAGAGGAGAGATGAAAGCCAAAGCGCCAAGAGAAGTCTGTTTCAAGCTCAAGAGTCCAGGGGGCTGTAATGGATGCAGAAAGGGATAATGAAGGCTGCCGACGCCGGCAGTTTCACCGACGTCGGCCGAAGGGTCGCCGACGTCGGCGGTCGCAGGATGGGCACAGAGGCTAAAAATAGCCTCTGCCCATTCTTGCACGCCGTCGGGCGAGGGGTCATGGGCAGAACGGTCACAAGGATGCCAAAATGGACGAGGGGGGATATAATGGTGAGATTTGGCCTAATAAATGCTAGGGGGAAGGTGGAGGGATTCAAGGGAGGATCCAAGGTGGCAAGGGTAGGGTGGAAAGGGGGCCTTATTAGAAATAGATGTTTATTTCCAATTAATAAGACTTAGGTGGGTTAGGGACCAAGGAGGACTAGGAGGGAGAAAGGACCAAGGGGGAGAACCAAGGTGCAAACACGTTTGCGGTGTCTACATTTGCCCCTTTTTGTCTTGTTGGTTGTTCTAGATGAACTGCAAGACAAAAAAAGGAGTTGGTTGCCCTAGAAAAAGGATGAGGTGTTCCCCCCTCAAAGCGATAGTCGAGAGAAGGGAACCGAAGATCGAGTGTCGATTTGACAGAGAAATGGATAGAAGAGAGTGAGTGAAAATGCTGCCATAGTCATGATTGCACGTAGTCCACTTCACGAGAGGGTCAGGTCAAATTGTCGCATGTCAAGGGTCAAGGAGTGCCAAAATTGAAGTAACCAGGCCCCAGCATTTAGTCGTCTGCTGATCGGGTCACTCAATCTAAGCTGAAGCTCCAAATGGTCGTCGTGTCCCAGGTATCTAGGGCTCAGGAAGTGCTCCCAGAAACACGAAAAAGCCACAAGTAGTCGGGGATCAACTGGCTCACGATCCTATACTTGTGAAGGGTCAAAAAAAAAGTCTGCGGACAATTCTGCTAACCAGCCGTGGAATAGCATACACGCAAAAACAACCAAGGCAACATGCTGTCTTGGAAGTGGTCGAGGTCGAAGGAGATAGGCATGATCCCCAATGGTCATTAGTTAAGAGGATGGATGGATGAAAGGATGTGGCCGAGCTAACCCCAGAAGACCCCATGTCAACTGAGTGTTGCCTACATAGCCCTGGTGACAGGGCCTCAGGCCGATGTAGTTCTCCCTAAAAGGGAGGGAGGGTCAGAGGGATTGATTGGTCTTGGTCAAAGTCGATGAGTGGTCGTGGTCAAAGGTCTTTGTCAAAAGGTCTTGGTCAAAGGTCTTGGTCAAAGGTCTTGGTCAAAGGTCTTGGTCAAAGTTGACGAAGCTGGGTGTGATAAGAGTCAAAGAAGAGAAGGTTTGTCCATCATAGAGATGAATAAACGGGGGTGGTCGAGCTAACCTCAGAAGATGTGGTATCTGAGTGCTGCCTACATAGCCCTGGTCATAGGGCCTCAGACCAATGTAGTTCAGACAAAAGGGGTCAAAATGGTCGATGATGAGATTGGTCATGTGTTGAAATGACGAGGGTAAGATGAGGATAAAAGGATGCTACAGATAGCGTATTCTGTAGAATTGGTCGAGAGTCTTTCATCCCTAGCAAGTTTCCATAGTCGCGATGGATGTATGCTAAAAATGAATAGAAGGGTCTATTTATGCTTTAGCAAGTATTGGTTTATGCTTAACATAAATTGGGTCTGGTCGGTAGTTTCCATGTGTATTGGTGTCCATAGAAACTATGTGAAATGGACAAGGATGATGCCTGATGTCATGTTGAAAATGTCGAGGCTAGTTTGAAAAATGTTGAAGTTGGTGAAAATGGCTTGGTTTAAGATGAGTCGACAATTGACGTGGCCAAAGCGTGACCAAAGTGTAGAGAAAAGGTAAAAGGCAAATTGCTCTTTCATTGACAAGGACCAGAAAGGAAGCATAGATAGGGGTTGTTAGAACAAAAGCCCCGTTCATGCATTGCGTCGTTGACCAGTATGGAGTTAGGACGGTAATCGAATCACTTTGACATTAAAGTGAGCTCGAAGTCCCTTGAGCCGGTGATAGGAGGAGGATAGGGTAACCCAGTTTAAGAGCAGGAATAACCTTACCCCTTTTATAGGAGACCCTGAGACAACTACAAGCCAATGTCCGTGACTCATTTTTTTTTTTTTTTTTTTGGCGCAGACTGATCAATGCGGGAAGCCTGCATAGAGATGTCATTTGATGTATGGTCATGTTGCGAAGCTGATCGATGCGGGAAGCTTCTAAGAAAAGTGTTGTTTATTGCCAGAGTAGTCATAGCCATCCTTCGAGGGAGTGGTCTATATTTTTGCTTAATAATGTTTGAAAAGTTGGCCTAGCTGTCCTTCAAGAGATCAGTCTAGTAATACATCAATGATAGTACAGCTGTCCTTCGAGGGATCAGTCTATCTTTTTGATTTGATTTGATTTAGTGACCATGGATATGTTTTGACATATTGATTTGGATTTTTTTATAGGAATGAGAGTCATGGACAAGACTGTAGAAACTCAAGGACGCCCCTTTTATTAGGACAAAGCATCACTGCATCCTAAAAGGGTTGTAGAGGACTTGTTAAAGGGGGATAGGGTTGAAAGGGATGGGGATTAAGAGGATGAGGATTGCTCAAGAGACGAGCTCAAGTTACGTGCCAAGTAGATGAGTACTCGACTAACAGAAGAAAGGTCGAAGATGTAACGCATTAAGAGGCTCAAGTTCTGGCCATCCGTCGAGGGAAGACAGACGATAAGTCCCTGACCCATACTTGTGCGTGATGATAAAAGGTCCAAGCCAATTGGGGGCGAATTTGCCTCATTTACTTCACTCCATATTGGTCACGTGCTGATTCTCTTTGAGGACGAGGTCTCTGATGTTGAAATCTCGTTCTCATAGATTTTTGTCGTAGGCCCGCTTTATGCGACTTTGGTACACATGGAGATGATTAAGGGCAGCCAGACGGCGCTCGTCGAGTAACTCAAGTTGAGCTAGGTGATCTTGACGAAAGTCGTCATTGGAGAGAATGTCATGCAGGGAGATACGAAGAGACGGGATCTATACTTTGAGAGGTAAGACAGCCTCTGTTCCGTACACGAGAGAAAAGGGAGTAGCACCCGTAGAGGTTTGGATGCTAGTGCGGTAGGCCCACAAAGTGAAGGGGATATGAACGTGCCAATCCCTTCCTGTATCGTCGACCACCTTCATGAGAATTTTGGTGAGAATTTTGTTGGAAGCCTCAGCCTGCCCATTTGCTTGTGGGTAGTAAGGCGAAGAAAAGTTGAGTTTGATGCCAAATGAGTCGCATAGTTTCTGGACGGTCTTGTTTTTGAAGGACTTGCCATTGTCGGTGATGATTTTGTGAGGGACACCGAAACGACAGATGATGTGGCTGCTGATGAAGTCGACAATTTTGTCGGCTTTTATGGAGACAAGAGGAATGGCTTCCACCCACTTGGTGAAATACTCAGTGGCAGTGATGATGGACTGATGATGAAGAGACGAGTGAGGGTTGATCTCACCGATGAGATCCAAGCCCCACTGAGAGAAAGGCCAAAAATCCTGAGCGACTTGCAAGGCGTGGCTGGGGAGATGAAGCAGGTTAGAGTGCTGCTGACACTTGATGCAACGCTGAACATAATCGCTACAGTCTTGATGAAGGGTGGGCCAATAATAACCCAGGCGAAGGAGGCACTTGGCAACTGAGTTTCCACTGAAGTGTCCACCACAAATCCTGTCGTGGACTTGCTTTACGGCATGAGAAGCTTCGGCAGAGGTTAGACAGCGAAGAAGGAGACCGTCGAAGCCTCACTTATAGAGAAGGCCCCCTAGCATGGTATAGCGGGCTGTGCGCTTGATGAAAGCTCGCCGCGCATTGCTAGAGAGGTTAGGAGGAGTGACAGAAAGAGACAAGTAGTCCACGAGTTGCTTATACCAGTCATCTTGTGGGCTAGAATTGATAGTGTTGATATGGTCGATGTGAGAAGAGATGTATGAAGGCAAAGGTACGCGATGCACTGTGACAAAAAGGCGGGATGATGATGATGAAGACGGGATATGTGAAGCAAGAGAAGCCATGGTGTCAGCAAACTTGTTCGTAGAGCGTGGAACAGTCTGCAAGAGGTAATGGTCGAAAGATGCCAAAAGAATGTCAGCACGATTCTTATACCTCTGTAAAACTTCATTTTTACATAGATACGAACCGTTAACTTGATTAATGACGAGCTGCGAGTCACCAAAGATGTTGATAGACTTGATGTGCAGGGAAAGGGCAATCTGAAGTCCCAAAATTAAGGCCTCGTATTCGGCCATATTATTGGTACAATCGAAGTCAAGCTTGAAAGATAGAGGCATGGGCTCCCCGTCGAGTGGGATGAGGATGACCCCCGCACCCCCACCGAGTTGACATTTGGAGCCGTCAAAGAACATGGTCATCTGGTAGACGGTGTCATCGGTGGAAAGTGTGGCGATAGACTCGTCAGGGAACTCACAGTGTGAAGGTTGGTTGTCGGGAAGAGGGGCATCTGCCAGTTGGTCAGCAATGGTTTGCCCCTTGATAGATTTCTATTGGATGAATTCGAAGTCAAACTCAGCAAGCAGCATGAGCCACTGAGCCATACGTTGATTCTGATATGGCTTGGAGTGCATGTACTTGAGAGGGTCGGTGTGAGTGATGACAAAAGTTTTGTGGTTGAGAAGATAGTGGCAGAGCTTGGTAGAGGAAAAGACTAATGCCAAACAGAGTTTCTCGGTATGAGTATACCGAGTTTCATAGTTGACCAGTGTTCGGCTGATGTAGTAAACCGCTTGATCGCGATGATGCTCGTCTCGGTGCGCGATCATGGCACCTAACGAATGGCTGGTAGCAGAGATATAAAGGTAGAAGGGTTGGTCATCCTTAGGTGGAATGAGGACTGGTGGAGAGACCAGATATCCTTTGAGGGCTTCAAAAGCCTCTTGACAGCCCTTATCCCATTTAAAGGAGACGTCCTTCTTAAGGAGGTGATGAAAAGGTTGGCAGCGGTCTGAAAGCTGCGAGATGAAACGGCGAATGGACTGGAGCTTCCCTTGTAGACTGCGAAGCTGCTTGAGATTGGTTGGGGGCGGCATTTCGAGAATAGCGCGGATCTTGGCAGGATCTATCTCGATACCACGGAAGGAAACGATGAAGCCGAGAAATTTGCCTGAGAGGACCCCAAAGACACACTTCTTGGGGTTGAGGCGGACATTGTATTGAAGGAGACGAGAGAAGATGATTGTGAGAATGGTCAAGTGGTCGCGGCGGAGCTTGGACTTGCCGAGAAGGTCATCCACATAATCCTCCATGATTTTGTGGAGGAGATCATGGAAAATGTAGGTCATGATGCCCTAATAAGTGGCACCAGCATTTTTCAGGCTGAAAGGCATGACTCGATAGCAGAAAGTCCCCCATGGGGTGATAAAGGTAGTCTTGTGCTGGTCTTTCGGTGTGATCAGGATTTGATTATATCCTGAAAACCCGTCCATGAGAGATAGCATTTCATGGCCGGCCGTGAGATCAACAAGCTGGTCAATGTTAGGCAGAGGAAAGTCATCTTTGGGACAGGCTAGGTTAAGGTCGCGATAGTCCGTGCAGATCCGAATCCCCCCAGTTGCTTTAGTAACTGGGATGATGTTAGAGACCCACTGTGGATAATCGATGGGTTGGATGAAGGAGACAGAAAGAAGGCGCTGAAGCTCCTCTTTGACAAGAAGCGCAACACGAGGATGCATCTTTCGAAGCTTCTGCCTAACAGGCTTAGCCTCTGGTTTGGTGACAATGTTATGGGTAGCAATGGTGGGGTCGATGCCAGGCATGTCACTGTAAGTCCATGCAAAGGCCTTGCTATGGTTGGAAAGGAATTAGGCATAGTCAAGCTGCTCCTGAGCGTCTAAAGATTGGCCAATCTTTAAGACGTGAGGAACATCGGAAGAAGAAGGGAGGTTGATGTCAATGGTGGATTCATTTAACATAACTTGGGTCTCAGAAGGGAGGAAACGCTGGATGAAAGAGTCATCGGCACCCATGTAGGAAAGGATGGCATCATCGTCAACGCAGTGGACAGTGTGAATGGTTGCCGACTCATCCTCTACCATGCTAGGAAAGATGAGAGGGAGAGACCTGGGCACCCCATTGAGCTGATAGGTCAGGGGTTCCAGGCGGATGGTGTTTATGGAAAAAAAAACTAGGAGGGATGGAAACCACCGACTCCGTAGGTGATGAAGGGGAAATGGGCGAGTCTGGAAGAGATTGGTCAGTGATTGGTTCGGGACAAAGGTCGAAAGGAGCCTGAGGGGGGTCATGATATCCCAGGCCATAGCATTTCTTGGCGTCATGATCATTGAGCGGCTCGATGGGCTGATGGGAGCCCTGCTCATATCGTCCAAAACCAAAACCCTTCCATGCACACCTGTGAAGGTAAGTGTGTGCAAAGGCGGGGTTGCCAAGAAACGAGAAGTTAGATGTGAAAGGTTGGGGTGAAGAGAGGGAAGTGTCGTTGGTAGGAGCTTGATTAAGCCCCCCATAGACAAAGTTGGTTTGGAAGTGAGGAGGACCATAAGGTACGACCGTCTCGATCCGATGGTCGTAATTAGGACTGAGGTGAAGGCGTCCATACTCTTGCGGAGTTTGGAACATGTCGAGGGTCAACAAGCGATATTCCCCAAGTGATAGTCATTGGAAGATGTCTTCCATGGGGTCTTTGGTCGGCGCTTGAAGAGGAGGGGTGAGGGCAACCGCCGATTACGAACTGGTCGAAGCTTTCGCAGATGGAGGCGGTGCCGGAGTGGATGGCTTGATGGGAATGAGGACGTCGTTAGGACGGTAGGTGGTGTTGCAAGTCTTGAAGGGTGAAGGGTCAGCGGGAATGGTGTGGACTTGCCCATCATGCTCAAACTTCACACAATGGTGCAGGGCGGAGGGTATACAGGCCATGGCACGGATCCAAGGTCGGCCTAGTAGAAGGTTGTATTGAAACTCTCCTTCGATGATATAGAAGAGCTCCGAGACTGTGTGTGGACCAACGTGAATGTGGAGGATGACTGTGCCAATGGTCATGGCGGTGGTGTCATTGTAAGATCGCGTCAGTTTTAGAGACGCAGTTCTTGGGAAGAGCCAGCTGATCAAAGGTGTGGGTAGAGATTATGTTGATGCTAGCGCCGCCATCGATCATAACGCGTTTAATGCGTGTCCGATCAACATAGGCAGTGATGAAGAGGGCGGTGTCCTGATCTTCTATGTTAGATGTGGGAATCTCAGAATCACTAAATGTGATGGAAGCGACAGGAGACAAGGAATGGACGAGGGCAGCGAGTGGTTGGGGGTCCTTAGGTTGGACCTCCGCTGCTTGCAAGGTTTGGATAAGGGCTTGACGGTGCTGAGGCAAAGTTTGGATAAGGTCGTAAAGAGACATCTTCACAGGTGTCTGGTGAAGCTGCTTCAGCATGGAGTCGTGGATTGGCCCAAAAGAGGAAGATGAAGAAGGTTGGGACGCGCCAAGGATAGAAATTTTAGGCTTGGGCGCAAGGGGTGGCTTGACGAAGGGATAGGTCCAAGGAATGGCAGCTTTTTCCTTGGCCTTGTCCTTTTGCGATCTAGTGGTTATACGGATAGCATTGATTTAGAAAATGGGAGGCGAAGAAGGGGTCATGTCTTGCTGGTGAGATGTTGACGTGTTTGAAGAAGTTGGATAGGAAGGAGTTGGGGTCTGGTCAAGAGTGTCCTCAAGGAGAAGAGTGTCTTTCTCCATATGGCGGCGAATGACAGCCTTGAGGGCACAGCAAGTCTCGGTGTCGTGTCCTGGTGTACGATGATATAAACAAATTTTCGTATCGTCGAACCAGGAGGGCTTGGACCCGAGAGGTTGGAAAGGCTTGATGGGCAGAAGGGTTATGTCGGAAGTCTAGAGAAGTCGACGCAATATCGATGAGTATGAGCCCAATAGAGGGTCCGTGCTATTTGATATGCACGAGGTTGGTGACTTTTGCTTAGGCGAGGTTAGAAGAGGTTTCTGTACCACCTTATGGGTTGATGGCGCGGTGACAGATGGAGACGGCTCTTTCTTGATGATTGATACTGCCTTTTTAGGAGAGGGATGACTGGAGGTAGGCAGAGGAAGCAAAGGAGGCAACGAGCTTTGGTTGAAGGTCAGAGTGGGAAGGATGCTAGCCAAGGTCGAATGATGGGGGCCCAAAATGGATGGCAATGGTGACGGAGAAGGAGGCATTCATTTTTGTGGTCTAGCAGTCTTCTTTGCCTTGGTTGGAAGACTACTACTGGTCGAGGTCTGGCCCAGGTCCACCTTCACTTGCGGGTGAGTGAGGGAGGAGATAGGACGAACGCCAAATGACTTGATGGGTTTAGACGAGATAGATGCATGCTTCGGTTTGGACGGGTTTGGTTGAGGTTTGAGAGTCTGGTCTTTGTCAAGAGTCTGACGAGATTCTGCCTTAGGAGGATTAGCGGCATGTGATGAGAGGGCGCGGGTATGTTGAAGGGATTTAAGATGCTCTCACAACACCTGAGGCGTCACTTTCCTCGAAGGGAGAAGTTCAATATTCTCCATTAACCGGGAAAATGGCTGAGAGGAAGATGTTGATGGTTGTGAGGTTGAAGACGAGATGGGAGTAGTGGTCTTAGACGCATGGTGTGGTGAAGTCATGACAGATTTAGATGAAGACGAAGGGGAGATAGGTTCTTCCCTGGGTGGAGAAGAAACCGGGGAGCGAGGCTCCTCCAGCGGGTAAAGGGCAGGGATGACGGTGCCCTCTACTTGCGGCTGAGGAGTAGGAAGGGTCGGGTCCTCCATAGGCTGCAGAAAGGAGGATGGCGAGACTGGTGGTGTTGGTAAGGCCGAGGCGTCCTCCAAGATGAGAGAGGTCAATGGAGAACTAGCCGGGGAGAGAGGCTCGTCCACATGTGATGGACCGATGGATGGACTAACTTCAAGAGGTTGATTGGGGACGAAAGGAGAGACCGTATTGACTGTCCGAATATTGTGCTCATGATTGTCATCAATTAAGGTCTGGACATTGTTCTGAGTTGGCGGATGATTGGGGAAAGGTTGTTTGAAGATGTCAATGGCCTGATTAGGGGGTGCATTTGGATTGTCTAAGATGAGATCCCCCTTTTCAAGCATGTCTTGTATTATGTTCTTAAAGGTCTTGCAGTTCTCTGTGTCATGGCCTTTAACACGGTGGAAGCTGCAGAAGTCTTGCTCCCTATACCACGCGGGGATGGCGTGTGAGGGATCGAATTGCAGAGGAGGTCAGGCTTGAGGGAGATTGAGGACTCCCTGTTTAAGAAGCTTTTCCAGCACAGACGCATATGATTCTCCAAGAGGAGTATATCATCGCTGCAAGTATCTTTGCTGGAATTGCCGAGTAGCGCTCTGAGATGTAGAGGGCTCAGGCTGGTTGGATGAAGAAGATGAAGGTCTGACAACCACGGCATTAGCTGAAGCCTTGGATTTAGAATTGGATGATGATGGCTTGGCAGAAGAAGAGTCATTGGTCTTAGAGCTGGGATTCTTACTCCGTAACTTGACCTTGTTCTCCTCGATGGCACGCAACTCAAGTTTGCGGGCCATCGTGAAGGCCTCGTCAAAAGTGCGGAAGGTTTGAACCCTCAAGGTGGAAGAGATATGTCAAGCACAAGCTTGAGAAAAGAGTTCAATAAGCTTGGCCTGGGGTAAGGAAAAGGAGAGTTGGTTGATAAGGCCTCTCCATCGAGCAACGAAGTCAGCTATGGACTCGTCCTCGAATTGCCGAATAGAATAGAGGTCCGTGATTGAGACCTTCTTGGTTATGTTGATGGAAAAGTGATCGAGGAATAGCTGAGCCAATTGCGTGAATGAGAAGAGAGAATGACTAGGAAGGGAGCTGTACCAGTCAAGTGCAGCACCCGAGAGAGACATAGGAAACGTGCGTAAGAGTAACGCATCGTCATGGCCAATAAGGTAGCAAGCGTGTCTGAATGCTCGCAAGTGTTGTTGTGGGTCTTCCTTGTTTTGAAAGCGAGAAAACTTCGAAAGCTCCCACTGGCTAGGATATGATCTGATTGGGACAGAAGGATGAATGGGCTCGTTACAGATCTGTTCATATGAAAGAGTGTTGCGCGAGCCAGAAACAGAGGTCTCAAGACTGGTCATCTTGTCCATCAGCATCTTGATGATGTCTACCGACGGATTGACGGGTTGCGCGCCCCCTAAGTTGTAGGGCGCTTGGAAGAGGTTAGAGGAGGCGTGCGACATAGTCGGTTGTAGAATGTACGGATGACTAATCGCAGGGGTAGAGGTGAAGGCTAAAGGTGGCTGGTTAGAAGACATAGATGGGCCCGTTGTTGCCACGAGAGGTTGGACTGTGGTAACGGGGGCCAAGGGATAAGAAGCCACCCTGGTGTTGATAGGGGCCAGGGTAGGCAGAATAGAGACGACAAGGTTTTGAAATGGAGTGGATAGAGGTTGAGCGGGTTGAGGTTGACAAGGGGCCAGAACCCCAGTGGAAGTGGGCCCAATGATAGAGGGAGAGGCCACACCTGGGGGATTGGTCAAAGTCTGGTCAGTGGTCAAAGCGATGGCTTGAGTGTCTGAAGGTTGAATTATGGATGTTGTCGATACAGCTGTAGTCGCGACAAGGGAGGTTGGCATTCCGTAGATCGGATTGCCCAAGGAGTCCCGCGTTCGGCTATGCGCGAGATAGTGTTGCAAAGCCTTGACATTGAGGTCCAAGAATCGCTCGAAGTCTTGGTCCCCTTCTTGGACAATGGGAGTCTGCGGCGGGGTTGGACGGACAGGAGTTCTTTCGGTCTCCGAGTTGAACTCCATTGTAGGCTTGGTCATGGATGGGGTGGACGGAAGTGGTTGACGGCTGGCGTGGTCGACAAGAGCCTTGGCTTGGCTACGAGTGAAAACCATGCAAGGCAAAGAAGGTTTAGGTCTCAGGAACTGTGTTGCTCAGTTTCAGAAGACCAGGATGAAGTCTTTGACAGAGAAGGGACAGGTTTCAGGTTGCTGGTTTTGGAAAAAAAGGATAGTGACAGAGACCGACATCGGTTGAAAAATTGATTTCGGTAGGAAATGAGGCTGACGTCAGTCAGATAACTGATGCCGGTAACAGATGAAGCCGACGTCGATAGAAGGACCGATGCCGGTGACAGGGGAAGCCGACGTCGGTGGCAGAACCGATGTCAGTGACTATGTTTTCCAGAGAGCCAAAAGGTTCTTGGAAAAACAAAGAAGAAAGCATCCTCACACACTCAAACAAACAGATGAGAAGAGGAAAACAGAGAAAGATAGACAAGCCTAAGCGATAAATCCTAGGAATTAACCTTAGAAACTTGTGGCTTATGCCTTAGATGAATGTTTAGGGAGATTGGCTGAAAAATGGGTCCTAGAAGAAGGTGGTCTAAGGATGGTTTCAGGTGTTGTTTTAGGTGCTCAAAGATCTGTGTTAGGGTCTGGTACGTGGCCTGGTGCTAAGGAGCAAGCTCCCCTCACTTCACGATTCCAGTGGTTAGCTGGTCTCGCTTAGCCAAGATATACCTCGCCTAGAGTTTAGACTCCGCCAGAGAACGGAGTGGGCTTCCCCCTTGGTGATGAAATCCAAGTGGGGTCACCGGGATGGGTAAGGTATCCGCTGGGTGATGAAATCCCAGTCGGGCCTTGTCTCAGGTAAGTTTTATGTTTGTTTTAGTGCATGTGATTCGGTAGTGTAACATCAAGTGTCTACGGTTTATTCAATATGCGCCTAAGTTACTAGATGTGGACTAATGCAAGCACAAGCAGAAATGAAAGTGCAATATGTTTTAATGCCCAAGTCAAAATGTGATATTGTTATGAAGACAAGATGGAGAAAGGGATGAGAGTATGATATTTAGACTAGTCTAGAATGCAAGGAAGAAAGGTTCATTTTAGTCCTGCTTATAGTGTCATTTGGAATAGAAGAAAGAGACAAGAAGAAAGGAGCCTAAATGCACCTAAATGAATGAAAAAGAAAAAGGAACCCAGGAGGAACCTAGGGTCCCACCGGGCGTGCCAGAGATGTTTCTACCTCAAATTTGCTTTTCAGACTTAAGAAAAAGAAACTAAAAGAAAGTAATGGACAAGGCTTGGGAAGTACCTGGACTAAAGATTGCGCACCGTAAATCCAGACGCTTGTGAGCACTCCTCTTTGGCTGTGGAGGAATGACACCTGCAAGAAGAAAGAAACTAGGACAAGAAAAACATTAGACAGGTGGGCAGTGGGTTGCCAAGCAAAGGCTTGTTCCCAGAAGTGCAAAAACTTCCTTAAGGGAGGTCAACCCACTATTTTGATGAGATAAGTGACTGATAAAAGATAGAATGCCAGAATACAGAAGTGACAAAGAAAATAGAAAGGAAAGAAGAAAACAAAATGATTACCTAAAAGAGATGTTGGGCTGAAGACAGTCGCCGAGGTCGAAAATATCGCCGGCGTCGGTTATCTGATCTGCCGACGTCGGCTATCCTGCCGACGTCGGTTGGGGAAGTGACCGGCGTCGGTCGGGGTTGTGGCCTGTAGTCGGGTCTGGGTTGCTTTCTGGACTGTGGATGGGTCTGAGACTAAACGGGGACAAGTTTGGATGGATTGGGGAGTGGTCTGGTTTGGGTTGAGTGCCTGATGCAAGGTCTTTTGGCAGAGGGATGGGGAAGAGGAAGAGACACAGAGGACAGGGAAGAGGCGGATTCACAGAGGACAAGGCCTGAGAAGGCTTTGCAGCCTCTCAGGGGGAAGGACAGAGGGAGCAGAAGACAATAGAAGATAGATTACTGAAAAATAAATGAAATAAAACACCAGACTAGCTTACCTTTAGCTTGCTGAATGAAGAGAGGAGGTGCTGTTGTCGAAGCCACAGGAGACTTGTCGAGAAGAAAACTCTGATCCAGAGCCTTTTCACCTATTGCTGCTACTGCACGAGGTTAAGACAGAGGAGAGATGAAAGCCAAAGTGCCAAGAGAAGTCTGTTTCGAGCTCAAGAGTCCAGGGGGCTGCAACGGATGCAGGAAGGGATAATGAAGGCTGCCGACACCGGCAGTTTCACCGACGTCGGCCGAAGGGTCTCCGACGTCGGCGGTCGCAGGATGGGCACAGAGGCTAAAAATAGCCTCTGCCCATTCTTGCACGCCGCCGGGCGAGGGGTCATGGGTAGAACGGTCACAAGGATGCCAAAATGGACGAGGGGGGATATAATGGTGAGATTTGGCCTAATAAATGCTAGGGGGAAGGTGGAGGGATTCAAGGGAGGATCCAAGGTGGCAAGGGTAGGGTGGAAAGGGGGCCTTATTAGAAATAGATGTTTATTTCCAATTAATAAGACTTAGGTGGGTTAGGGACCAAGGAGGACTAGGAGGGAGAAAGGACCAAGGGGGAGAACCAAGGTGCAGACACGTTTGTGGTGTCTACACATATCAATCAAGAAAAGAAAGAAATCATTATAGCTTATGCAAACTAATAATTATTAAATCATACAACCAAAATGATAAGCTTAATTACACATAAATTGGAGAGATAATACACAAACACATTTTCTAATAATATAAATTACTTTTATTCTTATATATTGACAATTTTTCCACCCTCTCCAACTAGTGAATTATAATTGTTTAAATAGGCTTGAGGAAGGGGTAATCTCATCCTCCAAGTCCATGTAATGCCATTACATGTGATAATCATAACTTGAGTTCTAACTGTGGTCAAAACAATATAAGAGTCTTATTAAAGTCATTAGTTTAAGTTAGCCTTTGCAAAATCTATGCAACAAGTGCATGTGCATAAAGAATGGAAATTTTTTACAATTAAAGCTTGAACTACATGAAATCTGCATTTATAGATCAATACTTTCTTTTACAAATTATGAGAATAACCTATCAAATATTTCAAGTTAGCCATTTCTAATGGAACTTAAACATGCATTAAGGACAAGTACCCCTTTACCAATGCCTTAGAATGAAAATGATTACTTAACTGGGACTGACTTCCCATTACCATGTGTTACATGTTGTCCTTGCCTTTCTATAATATAAAAGTCCTTTGAAAGGATCTATAGGGTCTTTATTTTATAATAATATGCTATGTCAACTTAGTCTTTGAGATGCCTGAGTAACTGTAGTATTCTCTAATTGTATTGCTATATCTTCCTTTTCATATTTGATAACCATATTAAGTCTAAAACTCATGTGTTCTTCAGTTTTTATTAATCCAATCTATTGTGTCCATGTAGTAATGACCATGTTGAGACATTCATTTAATTAAAACATGACCACTATTGTCTTTGGACACATGTCCCTACTACATTTTTCCTTGAAATGAGATCAAAGTCAATTGTTACCTCCAAGATAATGATATCATGACAAGTGTCAATTTTATACTATTTCTAGGACCTTTAAAAAATATCATTGATCTCACATCATTAGATCTTTTTTTATGAATCAATGTGGTTTATTGATATTGAGCTAGGAAGTTAAACACCATTGGCTTCTCTTTCCATCCTCTACAGTTGTGACATTTGTCATTACTACATTCATTCTAAGCTTCATTAAAATTTCAACATTAATCTTTCACCATCAATCTTGATTTCATGGATCAATCATGTTTTATAGATCTTTATCCACTTGGTTTTGTCCTTAGCTCCACGTACCATTAGATTTTTGATAGGGTCCCCATGATAGTGAAACTTTTCACCCTCATGTTCACTTTTAAAAGCCTTTGTCTTTGATGTTGATCTCATATTGATATATCTTTGGTGTTTAAGTTAACACATATCATAGATCTTGGTGCTTGAAATTTGACTTTACGTGATCTTGACACTTATCATTTACTTGAGACTCCCTACAAATAGAAACATAAAAGTATAGAATAAACAAACTAAGGTCTTTTGACAAAAGAACTTAGGACACAAATCTAACCTAAGGTCTTATTCATGCTAATAAACACAAAAAAATGTTAGGATAAAGTCCTTAGCTAAGTTTTAAAATAAAATAAAATGCTTGTGTTGTGTCACTTGGCATCTCTATGAAGATTTAAGCCTATTGACATGTTGACCCTAGGAAAAATCCTATAGACCATTGATATACTATTTGGGATCCTGAGATGTTTCCACTTGACACTCTTGAGTCATTTCATAGGTATTTTAACTTTATGAAATCTTCTTCATGCCATTATATCTTTAGGATACTCATCAAGATAATGAAACTTGTCACTCTTATGGTTCTTTTGAAAGGCCTTTATTTCCAATGTTGATCTCACACTATTAGATCTATGGTGTGTGATTTAATGTGTATTATATTTCTATGTGCTTGGATTTTGACTCTTTCTTTACCCATGAGATTGATACATATTGCCTTCAAGGTGGTCCATTTCTATAGGCATAAAATAGAATAAAATAAATAATCTTTTCAGAGAAAAAATAAAGTTTAGTCCCATGTGAACAACAAACTAGACTAGGGGATTTGATAAATATATGACATAATATGAATATTTTGGACTAAAGTTTTGGGATAAATATTTAAACTAAGTTCAAAATATAATAAACTACTCCCTAGTAAATTTTGACCTCGCGCTTATTTGAATCTTATTTTAAAAACAAGACCTAGACTAACTAAGGATTTTTAACATTATTTAAACATAGATAAAATTAGATAATTAAAGACCAAAGGTTACTCAAAATAAAGAGTCAATTTAAACATTAAAGTACAGAGCCCCTAGGTAGTGTTATCATAAATGAGACCCCATTAAACCTACAATAGGAAAACATAAGAATAAAATATTATCAACATTAGATGAATTCAAATAAAGATTATGTGCTAATAGAATAGATCATCACAAGATATTTAATATTGGTTCTTGATCAAGTTGAATGTTCAATTTATAGCACAAATTTATAGAATTTGAACAAGGGTCCCTATTTTCAAGAATGGGATTGTGTTGGGTACAATAGATTCCTTGAGTATAGATTTTTATGATTGAAAGTTTGCCTAATGTAGCCTCTCAAACCACATTCATCACTCAAAATATGATGCATATATTTGAGTAAATATTTTCTCCAAATTCAAGTACTAAACCTTTAATTTCAAATTAGCATATAGTTTTATTTGTAAATTTACCATTTTTCTAATATAATTTACATTTTGTAGGGTACCCTCAATCTATGAGCAAAAGTATGCCACTACTGCCCCCAAATGTAGTTCACATAAGGGGGAAGACTCTTACATTACCACAAGTACTAACACCTAATAGAGGAACACTATAATTATTAGGTCCTAAATTACGCACTTTATCTATTGTAGGTATATCTAATGCATAGGGATTAACTTATTTGAAAGAAATTGATCATAATAAGGAATATCTTGGTATTGAAAATGGATAAGTTGGTGGTGTTGCTTTCAATCCACATGATTTTATTCAAGGATCATATGTTCATGTAACTATTTAGGAGGAACCTTGCACCTCTTCACCCCCCCACCCCACTAGTGAATGTTGTTTTGTCTGATGATGCCATTACATATTTTCCATTAAACAATTTATTATCAAAAAGTAATATTTCTAGTCTTAAGGAGGCATTTATAGATGAGTTAAAAAATGTATTAGTTTTGGAGTTTTAGCAAAGGCATTGATTAAATAAATAAACTCTTGTTATCACAATGAATCCTAGAGAGAAAATTTGTTTTCATTAGTGCAACATGAACCCACAAAGATTTATGCTTTGTTTGGTCAAGCTAAATCTAGGTCCATTACTATTTAGAATAGTTATAATGATAATGTGTTGAGTATTATGCTAAACAGGTTGGAGAATTTAAATATAGAAGCCTAAGCATATTTTAATAAATGGGAAAAAGACACCGACCTTGTTGTTATTATAAATGCTGAGAAGGAAAAATATTTGGTAATGTATCTTCATTTTAATCAAATTTCATGTCATATTTATTCTAGTTCGAATCTAATTAGATTTCATGTTAAATTGTAGATAAAATACGAGAATTTAAAAAAGGAAGCCAGGTCCTCAATGTGAATTTGAAAAATGATTGAATTTTTTTATATTCTACCATTCAATTCAAAGAGAATATTGTTTTATTGAATAAATATAATAAATCACTCTAAGAAAATCATTAAAGAGAAAGGATGGGATCCTAATGCTTTATTGAAGTAGAAAACAAATGCTAATTCAAGTCTACTTTCTGTAGGAGATGTTGTGAAATAAAAAAAGAAAAATATTGATTGTATTAATTCTAAAATTGAGGATATTGAAAGGGTAGGGATATTGAAGGATGACATAGAGGAAGTGGAGAAAGGTATTAGTAAGTATTGTGGTAGAAATGTGGATGTTTTGGTTGAGAAAGTGGCTGAGTAGTGAAGGGTCTTTCTGAAAGATCAAAAAATTGATAATTTCTAATGTTGTAAACTCTCTAATATTTGAAAATAATGTTGTCTTTAAAAAATATTTTAAATTAAAATTTAAAGCTTGGATTTTCAATGATCAATTTATCAAGTTTAAATTAATCTTGATTTACTGAGTAAGGAGTTATGTTTCTTTTATCATCTTACATACATATTCTAGAGTTGATGGAGTTCAATGAACATGGTGATGTGCCACGTGGATTGTAATTATATTTTATAATGGATTTAGAGTTAGGATTGAGCATGAATTTGAAATTGAATTTTATGATGTTATTGTTAGCTATCTAGATAACACCTAATAAAGGTCATATTTAATCAAGTCTGACCCATACCTAGACTAACACGGGAATGATCTAAGGTTGTGGGATGCTTATAACTAGATCAAACCTCTAGGATTTTTTAAGAGGCTATCTCCTTAGATTTTATAATTTATAACTTTATTTCTAAAACCTAAAATTGGTTGGGGTGAAAATATTCAAGAAATTTTCATAAAGTAAAACCTATTCTAATATGTGGTGATGCACCATGAATTTATCAAATCAATTCTTGAACTCAGACTCTTTAACATAATAATGGACTATGAAAGAAGCTAATGTAATGATTACTATAGTTTTTATGAAAAAATATTTCATATAGAGGTTAGTTTGATGAACTCAGACTAGGAAGCAATGAAAATAAGGTTTGGTTAAAGGCACTCAATTTCAACTATCCACTATATTCTTGAGAGATCAATGCTAAGACACATTATATGACCTACAAAGAAAGTTTCAAGCACTTAAGTTGAGATTATACATGCAAGAGGAAGATAAAATTCACATTTTCATATTAAAATAACACAAAACACTAAATACATATTAGCAAATGATTGCAAAAACTCTATTCACTACTCCAAGAGATGTCAAATACAATTCTGGTAGAGTAGTCATACTAGCCTGAGGGATGTAAAATAATAGCTCAAAGGCTATATTTATAAAAGAAAAGAAGCAAGAGAGAGGGAGTTTTGGTGATAAAAATGGAATCAAATGAGCTTAAATCCATTTGAAAATTTATTCCAACTACCTCTACAAATCAAGCTCATTCAAACCCTTCCTGATTAACCCAGGTTACTCCAATCTATTTCATCATTACATTATCCTCTCAGTGATGCTCTATGGTAGCTATAAAGGTGGGATTAAGTTATTTTTATCTAAGTTCTAGAATTAATGTATTTATAATAATCAAATCCATATGTTAGAGCTTTGTCTTGTTATTAACTACTCCTTACTAGTTTGTCATGGCATGCAAGAGTAAGGAGAGAAGTCATATTCATGCAGTTGGATTTGGTGATGAATCCATTGAAGTTTATGTGTCTACCTTCATTTCCCATGCCATCTACCACTTGTTACTCATTATGAAGCATAGATCCTCATATCTTTAAACTAATATATTTATGCCATTTATACTTTGAGTGACAGTTCATCGAGTCATGACTGTGTTAGAAGGATGAGAAGCCCCTACCATATCTCATTTATCTACCCCTATAGATTCTTAATGACACTATCTGATCCCAAAATATCTACTCTTGGACCAATATTTATTGTGCTTAAGCTCAGTACCATTCATGCTTGCTCTCCTTAGTAAAAAATTAACCCTTCAACCTCCCTTTAAGTCACTTGGTCTTTGCTGATTTTGGTTCAAGTCTGCATAAGAAAAGAGATGAACATGATGAAAATAATTAAACACAATAATAGTATATTTCATGATATATTTATTCAATTCCATAAATTTTTAGGTAGACCTAAATAAATAGGCAAGGGATAGCCTATAAATAGGGATACTACAATCCCTAAAATATCTCAACTAGACAAACTAACAAACCACAATATTAATATGATATATATTTTTACCTATTAACAATATATCCATTGACCAAACTAACCCTATTAAAAACATATTAATGCATTATTATAACTAATAATAATTAAATTTTAAATTAATAATGTGAACACTCTTTACTTCAACATTCACCTCCTTGTGAACATTATTAATCCTATGCACACTCCCTTAATGTAAACATGGGGAGAATATACATATTCAATATTTGGCATGAACAAAATCATATACCAATGCATAATTTTAGGTTTGCATACTACTGTCTAAATATTGTTTTCTGGATCTTTCTACACATGACCACTACTATGTGAAGGAACACATCATGAATTTACTCCATATGATTGAAATAGATGTTTTACTAACCAATCATATTCATAAATAAGTAAGGTAGTTAGGGTATCTCTGTAATCAGAGGATTTTTGTAGTTACTTGCCCTCCTATACAACTATTGGCCACATTCCATTATATCCACACTCTCCCTTGTCTCCAAATAGCAAAGTTGTTTCAAACAAGTAGGGGAATGAAAACACACACAACTCAAAAAAAAATGAAAATATCATGAGGAACCAGTCCTCATTATTATTTGATGCAACCTCTGTTAATGTTTGTTTTCACCCAAACAAAAATAACATAGATGGTTTACACTATCATTGAAGAATCATCCTTGGAATTAGTCGATTTGGTGCATAACACACCACACATTAAATATGAATGTCATTCTATTATTATTCAAACACACACAAGTCACCAAATTGTTAGTGCAACCCCATCATTAGTGACTGATGAGAGGTTGCTAAAAGAACTCCTTCCTTCGTTTATCCTCCATCCTCCAATAGATGTTACTTATTTGATGTGTTGATTAAGCTTTAAAAACTCTAGGATGTTGAGTAATATTGATAATGCATTTGTGTACAAATATTTTACAATTTTTTATAATAATGACTTTTTAAGTATAGACTCAAAACAAAATTTTGACACTATGATTTTTTATGACTTGGCTCAAAATACTTTATTGAAATATTTTTTATTTTTTATTTTGTTTTCAAAACTTTTATATAATAATACTATGATATTTATAAATGACACAAAATACCTTTTAGACTATTATTTATAATAAAACTCTTTTGTCTTTTTCTTTTGACAACATATAGAAACTATGTACAAATATAAAATCCTACCATATAACACTTATTAATGAACTTAATTAAACCTAATTGATACGTAAGGAATAAAATGAAAATGAATTATAAAATATTGATTAATAATAGACCTAAATATTAAACTAAACATTAATGAGTAAGACTAAGCAAAGAGAACTTAACAACAACCATTGACTAGCAAAAATAACTCATAGAATAGCTGGTGGGAGACTGGATAAAGAACTAAGTGAAACGATGACGGAGGAAAGAGAATAGTAGGAAAAAATATTTATTCATGCATCCTCTACAAATTAGATTCTACCTTCAAATCATGTAGCTCAAGTCTTGGATTTGGATGAAGTACTAATTTTAAAATAATTCTTGGATGGCATTTCTATCGATCTCAATATCTAATTACTTGTTGGTCTACACACATCTACAATTGATATGTATAATATTGATGCTAAATATTGGAACATAGGTAGATTTGAATAACAAAGTCTTCAAATTTTGGGTACATGATTTGATGAAGAGTATTCTATCTATGAACATTGATGCAAAGTGAACATAGTCCCAAAGAAATTTATTGGCATGTAGATACATAAATTAATTAGATTTCAAAATCCTTGAATTGATAATATCAGTCTAGGTATGCATGAGGTGAGTTTAAAGGCTCCAAATCTGAGTACAAAACTAATCCTTCCAGCAATATTTTTTCTGCTAGCTTCTCTTACATGGATCCCATGGTCTGTGCATGGTTTGATGAAGAATATCCTTGAATATCTAAATCTACATAAACATAAACTCACAATACAATAATACTAATGGATATTAGAATATCTCATATCTTGGTTAAATAAAATATTTGTATAAGTACCCCCTTCATAGATTAATAGACCATATTTCACAAAAATCCTTCTCCGTGTGCTGATACCAAATGTTGATTCTAGTTTAGGTCTGCATAAGAAAAGAACCAAACATGATGAAAATAATTAAACATAATAATAATAATAATATATTACACACTATATTTTTTCAATTACATATATTTGTAGGTATACCCAAATAAATAGGCACGGGATACCCTATAAACATGGATACTACAATCCCTACAATCTCTTAACTATACAAACTAACAAATCACAATATTAATATGAGATATATTATTAACTATTAACAATATATCCATGTAAAATATTAACCCTATTATAGACATAGTAACATATTATTGTAACTAAAAATAATTACATTTTACATTGTTAATGTGAACATGCTTTACCTCAATAGGATTTCCTTTGTTTGATTTGTCATCAAAAACTGACTCAGATCATTGACCCCTTAACTCATCTCTCTCTATTGATTTGCCTAATGTGAAAAGACATGATCCATAGATCCTCTACTAGGACTCATGTGCTTGTGCCACTTTTAAATCATGCCTTTTATCTTAGGGTTCACTAACGTTTTGACTTGTTTATGTGTCATTGATCTTGAATCGATGATTAAATATGAGCCATTGATCTATCTAGGCCCATTATCCTATCTTTACCCACTGGCCATTAGATTTTATCTAGGCACCCAAGATTTGGACATTTATCAAGCTTGTACTCAGTCAAAGACCCCTTTAATGATTTTTTAATGTAAACAACTATTTTATGAGCTCAAATTTTGATGTTCTTGCAATTGTATTTGACATCCACATGATCATCACTAGGATATTTAAACTTCAACAACTATTTGACAAGGTTTGAGTTTGATTTTTGCATGCCCATCAATTGAAATACTTAGGAATATCAATGATGTTTTCATAACTATCAATATTTAGACCCAAATAGATGATTGTTCAACTTGAACTTTGATAGTTGTGTGAAAATCACTCTACTTTCCATATATTTTCCCTGTAGAAAATAGTTCTTTTGGACTTTTTGTTTCAGCATTTTTCTTTGAAGGAATTTTTTGGTGACTCTCTTGCCTTAGAATAAATTCTCTACAAGAATTCATACCTTCAAGAAAATTGTCCTAGACAATTTTCTCAAAATAATTTGTACGCTTGTACCTTTTGTCATAACCTATCTTTGAGCTTTTTACAAAGGGCATTTTATTGAAAAATGACCCTTTGGCATATTTGTATTTGCCCCTTTCTTGAAAGAAATGACCCTCCAGGGAAATCATATAGGACACTTTCCTAATAAAAATACCATTCAATATTTTTGTATAAGACATTTTTTCAAAGTAATGGCCCTTCATAACTTTGTCTTTGTCACTTTCCTGAAAGAAATACCCTTCAGGGTTTTTTAGCTTGGGACACTTTCTCGAGAAACTGACCATTCAAGAATTTTTTTCAAAAGTATTTCTACAGACCTTGTGTTATAGACAATTTGTCTAAAATAAACCTACCTTCAGAACTTTTGTCAAACATTTTCCCTAAAATAATTATGCCTTCAATAAAATTGTGCAGACAATTTTCTTGAAAAAAATATGGCACTTAGCCTAAAAAATACCCTTTGGGATTTTTGTTTGGTCTACTTTGTCAAAGAATGATATTTTAGGAAAGGTTTTTTGGACCAATATCTTCTAAATATACAATTTTAAACTTATTTATAGGAATTTCCTTGAATAAATGACCCTTCTAGAGTTTTGTTTCAGAAAAAATGTCTAAAACAATTCCCAATATTTAGCCAAAAAACTCGAAAGAATTCGTCCAACACTTAGTCATATAAAGTGGAATAATTATTCCAAGGGAATTATGAATTGTAATTTTGTTTCATGATTTTTATATAAAAATTTCTCTGAGGGAATTATGAATTCTCTAACACTTGGCCAAAATTTGAAATATTTGGCTAAGTATAAACATAGGATTTTCTGGACCTATTCCTACAACTATTCAACACCATGGAAACCTACTTAAATCCCTTCACTTTAAATGTTGAGATTTATTATAAGCCATATTATCTAATCATAAATTAGGACACTAATCATACATTCAAACTAGGAAAAATCTTGGTATGTAAGCCAAAATGGCCAACATTTTTGGTGACTCAGCTGGCTTGACCAGTGTGCTGGTCATGGAACCTATATATTGATCAACCTTGTTTATGATTATTAGAAAAATTAAATGATACTTATAAAAATAATCTACTTGAATTTTGGAAACACTTTTTTGGAGTAATTCAGGGGGAATAATAATAAAGAAATAAAAGATAAATCAACAACCTAAACAACAAATAAAATAACAAAAAATAATAAATGTGCAAAATCACTTGGAGGAAAAAATAGACTTATCTAATAAGTATAGATTAAAAATACATGTACTTTTGATATTGGGTCAAAATAAAAATTTATTGGTCCATCATGAGACCTTGAAATGTATTTTCCATCTCTTGATATCTCTCTTCTATAACTAAGATTAATTGGATGCTCATGTCTTCTTGATGATGCAGTTAGGATTTCAACCTCCATTATTAAGTATATTGATTAAAGGTATGGATCCAAGATCCAATCATGATATTCCTAGATTCTTCTTTCTTTCAAAAAAATGCTATATTTATCTCATTCATAGGCTGATCTTGATTTGTCACATTCTCATCCAATGATTGAATTGGCAATTCGACTAGTATACTTGGATTGATGTCTTCATTATGATCTATTTGAGGTAATAGCTTGTTATATTATTCATATTTTTGATTGGTATCCAAACTTGGCTAAAATACATCATTAATTTATTCTTAATGAAGAGATACACCATTAATTATTACATAACATTCCTCAATCTCCATATAATGTGGAGATAGACTATCAAGCTTAACACAAAAACTCTCTAAATCATCCCAAAAGGCCTCTTCATCATGATCAACTAAAGGGAAATTAAAATAATCAATATTATTACCATTTGAAACATTTAAATCACATATTTCTACCTTTTGGATGGAGTAATATGATAGTTTTTTATCTTTTGCACTTGTTTCATCTTCATCTTCTATAGAGAAAGGCATCTCATCTTCTTCATGTAGAATATCCTGAAGCTCATCTTATACAAGTGTCTTCTCTTCATGATGGATGACTACTATTGTTGGATCAATGAGATCATGGAACGCATCTTCAACTTTTGCAATCAAAGTGTCTCCCTCTTAAATTTCATCATCTACTCTAAACTGATCTTCTATCTCAAAGGCAACTTCTTTGACTTCATCAATTTCTTCCTTGACATTGAGTGTGTCAATGATGATGTCCTCCTTATGATCATGTAATAATATTTCATCCTCATATAATTTAGATATAACTTCCTCAATTTATTCAAAAGGGATAGGATTCTTCTCTAGGATTAGCATAGTAGATCCTTAAATATACTCAACAAGCTAGGAAAGGTCTAGACATGTAACCATAGATACATGATTTTCATCTTGAGGTTACTCATCTTGGATCACCTTCACATCCTCTCTCTACAACATGGTTTTTTGAATTTATTTACATGAAGGAAAGAACCTTGGCTTCTAAGGAGAAATGAGTAGAGGGTGAATAATCTCTAGTTTGTTCTTGAACTCAACATCATGAAGCATTCTTGAATGTTATTATTTCACTCTAGACTATTATATCTGATTCAAAGTCATGAACTTTGGTTTATGAAATTTTTAGTCTATACTTTTTGTAGATATGGGTGTGAAAGAATGAATTTATTACTATGTTGACTTTGCAGCTTCCATTGAATACTAGAGATGCTGATTTGCAAGCTCAATCTGCTTGGCTAGATTAGCCCCAAAATAATGAACTAAATCATTTGGGATCCCTTCCTAAAAAATTGAATATGTAGGATAATATATGATCTCTAAAATCTAAAAATTAGTCTCCTCATAACAATCTTCTTCAACTCCCTAAGACTTCTCCTAAATAGACTTCCAGGTAGGAAAGTTGGGCAATATTTAGATTGACTCTTGAGGGTTATGATAAAAATTAGATTGATGCTCATAAATGGAAATGGGTAGTTATATGGGAACATATTATTATTTAGGAGTACCCAAGGGTTTCTTATAAACCCCTAACCTCTCTTTAATATTTACTATTAGACCTCCAATGTCTAGAATATCATAACTAAATTTTGAATGTCCTTGCCTTATGAAATTTGAACATGTATCTTTAGCCTATTGAAAATTTTATCTCATGTTATAAATTTTGTACTTGGAGATATCCATTCAATATCTTTTCTTAGTGTTTATCCTTATCATCTCTTTCTCATAGCCAAAAAAAGTTTTACTGAAGCTTAAGATGGACTATTTAGGGACTTGATTAGGATAACTTAGAGAATAAAAAAAATCATGAGGGTTATTATAAGATTGGTATGATATTTCATACTATTAATTAGGCTTTGTATAATCATAATATTTTTTGTATGGATTATAATAGGATTGAACTGGGTCATGAGGATCATACTGAAACTGATGGTAAGGAGAATAATAATAGAATTATTCTCTATAAACTATCATAGCCTATAGAAAATAATGAAGATAACTCAAATTATGAACAATAATTTACCTTAAACCATGAGATAGGGGAAAAGGAGTACTATAAACTAGCTCTTAAAATGAGTATGTTGCAAACTTGCACTCTAATGGCTGAATTTGGGTCCCACTAGGTGTGCCAAAATTATTATATATCTAGATAACACCCAATAGAGGTGAGATTTGTTCAAGTTTGACCCATACCTAGACTAACATGGAAATGGTCTAAGGCTATGGGATGCCTATAACTAGACTAAACCTCTAGGATTTTTATGAGGTTAGTTTGTTAGATTTTGTAATTTGGACCTTATTTCTAAAACCTAAAATTAGTTGGGGTGAAGAGAGTCAAGAAATTTGCATAATGTGAAACCTATTCTAATATATGGCGAGGCACCATGAATTTATCAAATCCACTCTTGAACATCGAATATTTAACACAATAATGGACTATGAAAGAAGCTAATGTAATGTTTACTATAGTTTCTATGCAATATTATTTCATATAGAGTTTAGTTTGATGCACTCAGACTAGAGAGAAATGAAAATAAGGTCTAGTTGAAGACACTTAAATTTGGCTATCCACTATATTCTTGAGAGAAATTCTAAGACACATTATATGACCTACAAAGAAAGTTGATAACACTCATGTTGAGCTTATACATGAAAGAGGAAGTTAAAATTCACATTTGCATATTAAAAAAACACAAAAAACTAAATATAGACTAGTAAATGACTGTAAGAACTCTATTCACTATTCCAAGAGGCATCAAATATAATTTTGGCAAAGTTTATTCTTACCGGCATGAGGGATGCAAAATTATTGGTTGAAGGCTATATTTATAGAAGAAAAGAAGCAAGAGAGAGGGAATTTTATCACTCAAAAAGGAGTCAAATGAGCTTAAATCCATTTGAAAAGTTGTTCTAATTACCTCCATTAATCAAGCTCATTCAAACCCTTCTTGATCAATCTAGGTCACTCTAGTATATTGCATCATTACATTATTCTCTTAGTGATGTTCCATGGTAGTTGTAATGGTATGATTAATTTGTTTTTATCTAAGTTCTAGGATCAATACAATTATAACAATTAGATCCATCTATTAGATCTTTTTCTTATTTTAACTACTTTTTATTGATTTGTTATGGCATGAAAGAGTGGAGATAAGTCACTTTCATGCAGTTCATTCTAGTGATGAAGCCATTGAATTCTATGTGTCTACCTTTGTTTCCCATGCCATCTGTCATTTTTTACTAATGATGAAGACTAGATACTCATATCTTGAAACTAAAAGAGTTGTGCCATCTATACTTTGAGAAGTGGTTCGTCAAGTCATGACTATGTTTGAAGTATGAAAATCCCCTACCATATCTCATTTATTTTCCCCTATAGAGTCTTAATGGTGTCATTCTATCCCAAAATATTTACTCCTAGCCCAATCTAAATCATTCTCAAGTTTAGTTCCATTGATACTTGTTTTCCTTGGTAAAAAATAACCCTTTGAACTCCATCTAAGTCACCTAGGCTTTCCTTTGTTTGATTTTCCAATGAAAACTAGCTTGAATTATTTCCCCTTGATTCATCTCGCTCTATTGATATGCCTGGTGCAAATGAATATGATCCATAAATCCTCTACTAGGATTCATATGATTGTGCCACTTGTCAATCTACCTTTACTCTTAGGATTTGATGACTCTTTGACTTGCTCACATGTTATTGATCCTAAATCCATTATTAAATGTGAGCCATTGATCTATTTGGGCCCATTATCCTATCTTTACCCACTCACCATTAGATTTGATCTAGGTAGCTAAGATTTGGACACTTGTCAATCTTGCACTCAGTTAGAGACCCATTTGATAGTTTTTAAATGTAAATGGATATTTCATGAGCTTGAATTTTGACATTCATGCAACTATATTTGACATCCATGTGACTATCATTGGGATATTTTAACTTCAATGATTATTTACTGGGGCTTGAATTTGATGTTCGCATGCCCATCAATTGACATCCTCAAGAACATCAATGACATCTACATGATTATCAATATTTATACCCCAATAGATGATTGCTAAGCTTAAACTTTGATAGTTATAAAAATGACACTCTGCTTCCCATGCATTTTCCCCACAACAAATAATTCTTTTGGAATTTTTATTTTGGCCTTTTTCTCCCAAGGAATTTTTTGGTGGCTCTTTTTCCTCAAAACAAATTCTTCAAAAAAATTCATACCTTTGGAAAAATTATCCCAAATAATTTTCCTAAAATAATTTGTGCCCTTATACCTTTTATTATAACCTTTATCTTTAGGCTTTTTGTACAGGGCACTTTGATGAAAAAATGACCCTTCAACATTTTTGTATTAGCCCCTTTTCTCGAAGAAATCACCCTTCGAGGAAATTGTATAGGATACTTTCTCAAGAAAAATACCCTTCAATATTTTTTATAGGACATTCTATCAAATCAATGGCCCTTAAAAACTTTGTCTTGGTCACTTTCCAAATATAAATACCCTTTAGGCTTTTTTTTGCTTGGGACACTTTCCTAAGAATCTAACTCTTCAATATTTTTGTTTTGGAAGTATTTCTGTGTGCCTTGTGTTTCAGATAATTTGTCCAAAATAAATATGCCTTCAAAAATTTTGTCAAACATTTTCCTTGAAATAATTATTCCTTTGGAAAAATTATGCGAATAATTTTCCTAAAAGAAATCTAACACTTAGCTTGAAAAATATACTTCAAGATTTTTGTTTGGTCCACTTTGTCAAAGAATGATCCTTCGGGAAAGTGTTGTAGATCAATATCTGTAAAAGACACCGTTTAGAACTTCTATCTATGACTTTCCTCAAAGAAATGACCCTTCAAGAGTTTTGTTTTAGACAAAATGTCTAAAAAAATTCTTGATATTTAGCCAAAAAAACCTAAAATAATTATCTCAAAAGAATTCCAACACTTAGCCAAATAAAGTGGAATAATTCCTCTGAGGGAATTATGCCTTGTAATTTTATTTCAAGATTTGTGTAGAACACTTTATTCAAGGTAATTTTGAATGCTCTAACACTTGGACAAAAGTTAAAATATTTGGCTAAGTGTAAACGTAGGGTTTTTTAGACATATTATTGGAATTATTTAGCAATATGAAACCCTGATCAGATATCTCCACTTGAAATTTTGAGCCTACTTCTAATACACCTAATCCACTTATCAATTGGGACCCTGTTCATCTATTTAAACTAGGTAGAAGCTTGGTATGTGGTCCAAAATGGCCAAAAATTATAAACTCATTATTATTAAATATGAGTTCATTAAGTTGATATAGTTTAAACAAAATAGTGACATAGACTGCAATTATTTTTTGTGATGGATTTGGAGCTATGCTTGAGGATGAATTTGAATTTAAATTTTATGATATTATAAAGTCATTATTATTAAATATTAGTTTATTTAGTTGATGCAGTTCAAACAAAATGGTGATGGGGACTACAATTATCTTTTATGATGCATTTGGAAATAGGCTTGAGCATGAATTTGAATTTTATGATGTTATAAATTCATCATTATTAAATATGAGTTTATTCAGTTGATGTACTTCAAACAAAATGGTGAAATCAGATATGGACTGTAATTATTTTTTTTTGGATTTGGACTAAGCATGGATTTAAATTTGATGTGATTTCATTTTGTTCAATTATTATCTTTATTTTATATTAAGTTTCTTTTGAATTTGGTCATGTTGTTCAATAGGCTTGTCATGTTATACTGTCATCGTATTTGACTTGAAATTCATATTTTTAATCTAAAAGTTAAGAATAAGGTTAAAAATCTTAATATGGTGCTATAATATCAAATTTTAGCTATTTCAAAATTTATAAAAATATGTATTCAATAATACAATTAAAAACTAATTAAATATAAAGGAAAGTTACATGATGAATGGAATGAATATTTCAAATGATAATACTACCAATAGTTATAATGAATTCAATATTAAAAATGTTTTAAAATATCAAAAATTATACAAAATTGGAATTTAGACTATGATAATTGCAATAAATATAAAACTAATACTCTGGTAGTTGAAATGATCCTACATAAACCTGCTCATCACTAGTGACATTTACATCTATCATGTTAGTGCCATATTCAGTGCCATTATTTACATCCTCTCATGTTTCATTGTATTTTTGACACTTCTTTTATTTAGATAAATCCATGTTATGAAAGATATTTCATAAGGAAACATGTCCACAACATAACGTGAAACATAGAATCTCAAATAAGTTTCTAAATTTTTATCCAATCTATTTCAAAAATTTGAATTTATAAATGATAATGCACTTAATACTATTTCATCTTCCACTGAGCCCAAAATCATTGTTTGACAAATCTCATAAAATCAAAAATATTCACTTAGACTTTCCTATAGTATACTAATAGGATAAAGTTTTTTTCATAGCTATGTAATTTCCCCATTTTCTATCGGTTTGCTTAGAAGGCGATATTGTTCAAACATTGTATTTCCAAAATGAGTTGAATGAGTTGTCAGTAATTCCTTTCCCAAAATAAATTTTATTTAAAATACATTGGCCTCTATAGATTTACTAAAATTCTTAAAAAGAGAACCCATGTATTTTTGAAATAAATTACTAATCAACATTTGACTATTGTTACTAATCTAAAATATGAGATTCACAACTACCATGGCCTCCAAAAAATCATCCATTTAAAAATGATCTTTGATATCTACAGATAAGTTTTGTGAAATTGTAAATAGTTTCATCCTAGTTTTAGATATAATAATATCATATGGAATATGTGTTACATGTAGTTCTTCATATTCAACTCCCATAAGATCAGGTCTTCTATAAAAAGTATGCATTGGTGTCTCCTTGCCATTAACAAAGACATAAATATGATCATTGATATTCAATTTCAAATAAATTTTAGTATTCCTTGAATCTATCAAACATTTCCAACTTCTAAAAATAGGGCCTTGAAATTTTTCATTTGAAGTGTATAGTGTATATAGAGATTGACATACTCATTTTCTCAGGTGTATGAAGTTAACAATATAAATGGATCTCTCCTAAGCATGTTTAATTAAATAGTTTATTTCCTTCAACATTGGGAGAATTCCACATAATCTCAAGTGTTTTCAAATCTATTAAAAAATACAACAAATATTTTACCTTGTTAATTTATCTACAATATTTATACATAAAACTACTAATGATGTATATTCTTTAAAAATTTGGCATCCAGGTTCATAAATAGAAATCCATTTTGTACCAACATATTTCAAATTTTTTTTACCGTTAGTCACTCCTATTGCAAATTTTTTTAACTATAAAATTATTGTTGGATTGTTTAATATATAAGCATATAACTCATGAATTAGCTCATCCACTTTTGAACATTAATTAAAATTTTAACTATTATGTATGCAAGATTCATCCTATGATCCATGCAATGAATTAGAATCATTTATGGGGAAACTATTATTTGAATACAAACACATAAACCATTTATATACCATGCATAACTGATGCACCATCAACCCCAACACACTCCAGATTTGTCTCTATTATATAAATATCCATACCACCTTTATCTTTCAAATTGGATACAACCAATTGGTGAAGATTTTCAACATTGTAATTTTTGTATGAACTACTAGTAGATGAGGTTGCCTTGAATAGTTCTCAAAAGTACAAACATGCATTTAAACCTAAGATGTGTTGTCAATTGTTATGACCTCATCAATGGACAGTGAGATGAATAGTGAATTTTGAACTTTTTATTTCAAATATTCTTTCTCAACCATTACTAGACATTTTTCCATTTCCCAAGCACTACTATGTAACCAATGTGATTATGGAATATCTAGGAATCCATTATGTTGAAATAAAATATAATCTAAAAAAATAGAAATAGGTCTACCTTTTTTAGAATGTGGTATATAGTAGCGAACTATATATATTTGGAATTTACATAGCACTGTATAACTTTTCCAAAATTTACTTTGATTGTTCCACCTTTCTCAGCAAGATTTTTTTGATGTTTCTTATCATTTTCATACTCATGTGTATATTTTACATGCATTAATTCTTTTACATTTATCCACTTGTGTGTTCTTATTATCTATATATTTGGGTGCTTCACTATCACATATGTTTTTCCATAATGTTTCTTAATCATGTCCAACTTCAGTTATATTATGTGCTCCTTTCATAGTTTTTAGATACATATTGTATATTTTCATTATGTTAGAGTATCATCAACATCTTCAGGATCTACAGGTTCAATAAATGGATTTTTTTCCCAATTCACCTTAAAGGACCTTCTAATTGGCCATCTACTTCTCTTTTTTCATGAATATTTCTAAGTGGAGTTTTCAACTAAACTTTACATTTGATGAGAAACATCAATCTCTTTTTCCACTTGAGTGTCATGATCATTATCATAAAAAAACTAGAGCAACATCTTCGAGTGATGGTATTTCATCATCAAAATAATCTTCAGGGGGGTGACATGTTATTATAGTTAATTCTTTCTTATGAGATATCAGTGGGGATTTATGCATTTAAAATTGACTTAATATTATTAAATAGTTAAAGTCAAATTCAAGACAAACTAGAAAAGAAATAAATACCTATATTTTGAGTGTATTGTGATTATGTGGGATTTTTGATTATCTCTTTAAAATAATATAATATGAGCAATTTTATTGATAATTGACCTATCCTTTTACCATTTCCACTAGATGCCTTGATGATCAAGGATATAACACTTTAGTTCTACCATTTAGTTATAGAGTAGATGCTACAATTTGGTTATGTTGTTTGGTTGTATCACCATTATACTTTTTGATTCTATCATCTGGCCATAGAGTGGATGCCACCATTTGATACTTCCATTTGTAACTCTCATTTGGTAATTTTGTTTGACACTATTGTTATTTAGTATCACTATTTGTTTATTCTATTTGGCACTATTTTTATTTAGTGTCACCATTGAGTTCCTATATTTGGGTACTATCATTGGGTGTTGTAAAATGGATACTCTTATTTTGTGTTGTCATTTAGTTGTGGTCCTTTAGTTTCACTTACGGTGTGGGTTCTATTGATCTATTCTAGCTTGTTTCTTTATTTGATATTGGGGAGGGGGGTGGTTGTTGAAAGTATATTTTGATATCGATGGTGGTTGTAATATATATATATATATATATATATATATATATATATATATATATCTGTGTGTGTGTGTGTGTGTGTGTGTGTGGTGAATTGAAGTGTAAACTAAGAAATTATTGTAAATGGTTGGCAAGGCAACCCCAAAAATAATTTACATTCTTAAATGTTAGGTAATCCAATCCCATCTATTGACCCTAAAAAATTGCCAAAAACAAAATTTGAAAATTGGAATGTTCATGAATTAACAAATATTCACTCCTAAAATTTACCTTGTTTTATATGGGTTGGTTTAGTCAGCTTCATAATTAGGGACTTTAGTAGATTATCACATTACTCTATGTTTTGATCAAAATCATTGAACATGATGTTGAATTTGATCTTCTTCATGTATTCTACTTTATTATAACCTCATTTATTTTGGACCTATGTAGCTTTCATGAGAGCTTTAGGGTTTTGAGATTTTAGAGGTGGTGGGGCATTCCTAAAATTTTGGTCAAGTCAGGTTACACCATTATTTAGTAGAATCAAGGTGTTTGGGTTATTATGATTATCTTTTCTTAAGGTCTTATTTAATATTTTGACACTTTTAAAATTCTTGCACCTCATCAATACCCTCTTTCATCTCATTTTCTTCTTGGCTAGGGAATTCCATGGTTTCCAATACCATGGTAATGCTAGGGGATTTACTTGAATTGGATGATTTTTGGTGATTAGGGACCACTTCATACTATTTTATTTACCTCTAAAATATCTCAAAATCAAAATATAACTATGTATAGTCAATTTCTCCATGGGTTATCATGTTATACACTTGACACTAGTTAAACATGGTTATTTCAAAGATATTAACTTTAGGTAACTTATAATTTGAGGGTTGTAGCAAATTATGGGGATGGTTGTAGTTATTTTTTGGTATTTTATATATGAATTTATTGTTGGAACTCTCTGCATTAGATTTTATCATCTACCTTTGTATCACAAGGAAGTCATTATTGAGTTTTTGTACCATTCATTGAATGATATCCAACTCATTCTTTGTGGACACTTGAGGTATGTTTTGGGTATTTTTAGATACTTCCAATGTTACTTGATGTTAAAACTAAGGATTCATCTCATTGTTCATTGGGTTAAGAAAACCTAAGTGTTAGTTTGGTGCATCATGACTCAGTGGGAGTTTATTTATTATGAGGAGCAATAGAAGCATTAGGATATTATTATTAGTGTTGGGAAAGAGGCTCAATATGGGAATCTATGGTAACACATTAGGAATGGGTTCCATAATCTAATTTTGTGGGTTTATCTATCTATTTACCTTGATATACCCTACATAAGACAAGGGTAAGTCCACTATCATTGGATCTCAACTCAGGAACATAGTTACCCAAAGGTACAAGGTTACCTAAGGGTACAAGGTATTTTTATACATTTCAAGTGCTAGTTGGGAATTAGGTTTGTAGAGCATGGTGACCCTATTTTTTCTCTTCTAAAATATAATATTGAAGTTCCTGATGGGCTTATTAGGTTCCAATTTAATACAAGAAAACTTACGGTAAAAGAGACAAGGGTCAAGGAAGGCAGTACTAAAATGGTACCAACTAGGTATCGAGTCCTCAAGGATGTTGAAGGATAGTCATAAGATGAGTCCATCAATGTGAAGGGGAAAATACTTTATGATACATATTTTGTTCCATATTTAGAAGCCATAAGGTTGTCTTTTAGGAGGTCACATGATCTTAAATAGTCTATGCTACACCAATAATGAATGGATAAAAAATATCTTAGGGTTTTTGAGTAAGTCATGGATAACTCTCAAGACATTAATACACAATTTATCTAACAAATCCATCTTGGAAAATCTGGTTAGGGGAGGTTGAGAACATGACCTAGTGGTAACTAATGTAGGTATGTGTTTATTGTGTTTAGGTCTGCTATGGAATTGAAAGGGTTAAATCACCAGCTAGCCATAATGTGACCTAGATCTAGTTATAGGAGAATTAGACTCCAGGATGTTTCAAATAAAAATAATAGTTATTACATTACCATCAATAAGAATAATTTCAAATAGGTTAATAATCAATATATAAATTCTTGAAATCCCTCATTCCTTATGGTAGACATTGTTGTGTGTGTTTGAAGCACACAATAATGAAAAAGCATAAAAGAGGGTAAATAAGACTCAATCAATAATAATACTCCTTTCAATACCTCCTTCTAGGACCACTTGTTGTTAGGTCTAATATCATGTTCCAAAATACTCATGAGATTGATTATTTTTAAAGAGAATAGTGGGAATAATTATAGAATTTCATCTTCCATTTTAGGACTAATATGAGATTATCCTAGGGCATGGTTGTTGGTATTTGGATTCACAATAGAGCCTATGTAGAATAATTTCCAAGAGATATAAAGCCACCACTAGTAGTTCAATTTTGATTTCTATGATTTAATGAATTAATTACTTAAGTCTACTACTAATATTCATTCACTTTATTTTACCATTTTCTAAATGAAAGGGAGGGGTATTTCAATCTCCAAATAAACACAAAAAGAGGGAAGTGTAAGGTAGGAAAGAGTGTTTATAGATCAAGATGAGATTAATTATTATACAATCAAGCTAAGTGTATCTACCACAATTATACCACTATGTATTGAGTATCACTAAAGGTTTTAAATCAAATACTACACAATGGGAAGAATCTGGGGAAGTAGTGAAGAATGCTTAATTTATGAACCCTCACAAAATATCAATATTTTAATTCCATAGTAAATAACAAATAAACCTATAAGATAACTTGTAGACTAATACACAAGTTATAAATATTGTAATAAAAACTAAAGGAGTTCACAAAGAGGTTATAATAGACAAGTATATCATAACCATTGCATTCATAAAATGATAGATGCTTAAAATAATTATATGATCACTAACATTCATTTAAAACTAAAATGAGGAATACTTTCACAAACAAAATATACATTACACAAAAGATGAAATTACATTCATTTAAAATAATAAGTTTTATTACAAAGGTATTGACCATGGATAACTTTATACAATCCAAAAAGGTGAAGGAAACCACAGGTGAAATATTGGCTTGATTCTAACAAAAATCTTGAGCTAAAAAATTATCGACCATAAAAATATAATGTAGTTACATATTTATAGATAAGCATGGGATTTTACCCCAAGTACCATGAGATTCCCATCTTAAGCCATGATGGCCACTCCTAGTAGTTTCAAATCCATAATTTAGGAAAATAAGAAAATATCCTTCACTCACCTCAACAAGATCCAAATTGAACCACTCAACTAATATGCCAAGATGGAATAGATGAGGTGAATCCCAAATACTTTTACTTTTCTTCTTTGGCCTCTAATATGGCTACCACAAGGCCAAATTCCTAGTCTAGCTTAATGAGGTTCATTAGGGGCTCTATAAAGATCATGTCTACTTAGATAATGAGTCTTTGGTATACTTGGAGGGGATCCTTGATATACACCTAGACATTGGACACTTATATGATGCTCTTTATGGATTGGGTCAAGATATCAAGAACTACCTATGCTCCTTCTTTGTTTATCTTGGCTACTTTTCTCCTCATAACCTAGTCAATGTGACCTGGGGGGACTCCAAATTCACCCCTATCTAATAGACTATCATCCAAGTGGAATAAAACCATGATATTAACTTATTTAAGTAATCTAATATATTCTTCCTTCCATCTTTTATGGATGCTATTGTAGTTTGGGCTAAAGCAAGTCACTCCTCTATAGCAGTTTTCATACTCTTGATGTACATCTGATATAATCCAAATTTTGAAGTGGGTATCAATTTTAGCTCCAAAAACATACCATTATTTATCATAATCATCATCTTCCTAAAATTCCCATAAAACATAATGATCCTCTCTAGATATGCCTATGTCTACTGTATGGTCACCAAGATCTCCACCATAGTCCCTACCACCTTTCCTAGTGTTGAGAAAAGTTATAAGAGAGCATATTTGACCTACCCAATTACCTGATGGGGAAAGATATCTTTAATTTCACTTTGAGAGTTTGAATATGGATCTGTATATCTTTAATAAGTTTCTATGATATGTCATGGGTCACTTGGATAATTGAGAGTGGTTCCTCATCTATATTTTCCTCTCTCACAGGAGTCCTCAAGTTGGTGAGAGAGAATAAATTCTATTGTTTATTTTAGAAAAAAAGTTTTATATATTTCATGAATTTATATGTGAGGATCCTCCCCATAATACTTGTGGTATGTTTGAAATCCCACTACACATCTAGAGTATCTTGCATCATCATCTCTAGCACCTATAATATTAAGACCATTCCTAAAGTTTTGAGAGGTTTTGGTGGGGTGGTAAATATGGTAGTGATAGGTGGAGAATGATGTGGAGGAAGGATGGAGAAAGTAGAGGGTGTGAATGATGAAAGGAGTGGAGGAGGAGAAGGCATATGGGTGTGGGGGATAATCTAAATAGAGATACCTAGGAAAACATCTGTGGTTACCACTGACTTTGGGTCATTACCACTTGATGAAAAATGACTCTTAGGAGAGGGGTATTAATTATAATGGAAGAGATTAGTTAATTAAATCCAAATCCTTGGGCACCTGGGGTGATGGAAAAAGGGGGTCAATGAATGATGAGAGGAGATACTAAGGTTGGTTTTGGAGGAACCATATAAATTAGAGGAGGTTGTGAAATCAGAGTAGCTATTACTTGTATTGAAGGTTGAGTATGAATTTCCATTTTATTTTTCCTTGGTATTTTACCTAGGTTGGCTCTAAACACCACTATATAAGGAAAAGAGATAGTGAGGGTTATGGGGGTGGATTTTGGGAGTTGTTAAGTCATTAGAGGAATAATTGATATGGTCTGGATCACTATAGATGTGTACATGGTCGTACCCAGTCTTGGATCAATTACATAATTGGTGAAGATGGGGCACTCATAGGAAATTAAATATAAGGAATGGATAGTAATGGTACCAAGAACTTATAGGTTGGGCAATGGAATGGGAAGATGTAAAAAAGAAGGGAAGATTCTAGGGATTATTTATGCCATGGGTGCTTGGTTAAAAAATGGAGTGAATAAAATAAGTAAGAGAGGTGGTACCAGATGAATGGTTTATTAAAGGGGTAGGGAATTGAGAGATACCATGAGGGGATACTATAAAGTGGAGGGAGTGAGGGGATGGACTTGTTTGGTGTCTAAGGTTGGTCCCATTTTAGGCTTATCTCTAAGTTAATACTTATGTTAAACCTTAGGGCCTATATGGCTTGAGGTTGAGGCACCTATTAGGGAGATGAATGTTCTTGGGCCACCTATCACCAAGTCACATAAGTATGACATGGATAGGGTAGAGTCACCTAGTTTGATGGAGGTGGAGGGGGTAAATCCATGGCCTGAAGAGATACTTCTCATAGGGGATAAGGTGGATGAATGCCTTGTAGAATTCTCCTTTAAATCATGGGGGAGTCAAAGTGACATATCTTGAAGGGTAAGTAGATGTAGAGGGGGATGAAGATGGTTTGGTTTAAATCTTCTTACCATTATATTTTCTATAGGACTCAATCCATGTCATCACCTCCTGGTCATATTTTGCATTCAAATATAACTTGTCATCATCTTATGGCTGGTGGCCATAATTGAGGTCAAGGCAAGTGTAGTACTTCTCCAAGTAGACCTAGATCATGCCGCATATATCTTAGTCTTATGGATCAACTCTCCTCAAGGATAATAATTCCCTACTAGTCATCATCTTTTGATAGAGAGGGAATGTATGGTACACATGGTGCATTATGATGATCAAAATAGGTGGGAAGGCATTATAATGGTGATTAATACAATGCCCAAAAACACCATCCACAAGTTGGTAAGAAATTTCCATATCTACAGTGAGATTTGGGACATGATAAGATAAATACAGGGGCTCTTTAAGAATACTTATGACTTGAATGATGGTATCCTCTTGATAATATTATTCATCTCCAATAGATCCATGGAGGCTCTAATTTTATTTGATAGATGACGCATATGGGCCTTGTTGAGCATGTTATACACCACTAAGTATAAATACTTATAGATATATTAGATGTTATTTATATAATATTGGACATATAACTTATTTAAAACTACATAAACCATAGAGACTTTGGTAACCCATGAAGAAAAAGTGTCCTACAAACTATGTCTATAAGATAAGTCATTATGTATAAGATTCAACCTACCTAGGCATGAACTATGGCCTTGACCATGTTGAAACTAACCACTCCTCCTAGGGTAGGGACTCCTATAGAATCATGTGAATTAAGGTCACCCATAATATCTTGACATGTAACCAATCTGGGGACCTAAATAATTAGTTCATCATAATCATACCATTCTAAAAATCCTACTTGAAGGTGTCGACCATGTATATGTTGACATCATTCTTATTCACCCACTTGGTATCTAAGTTATTTTCCCAATCCCTCAAGATATAATATATTTTTAAGGTGATAGTCTAGTTTTGGACCACCATTGAGTCATATGAAAGAGTGAACTTTGGGATATTGTAATAGGCTTAATAGGTAGTTTTAGAATGTCAACAATATTATGTCAAGAGTTGATTAAGCAGACCCAACTATGGGCACCATCTTACACCTACATGGTGGTGAGGATTAACTTATTGAACAAGTTAGCATAGGGGAAAACCTCAAGCTTGGCCATGGCCCTATACATGGCACACTTCTCAAATGCTTATAGGGCATCTTCAAATTTTTGTTAATCATAATCATCAGTAACTAGTTCTTTGGGCACTTAGTCAATGGATTTGAATACTTTAGTGTAATTCTTGAATTAGGTCAAGCAATTTGGGAATAGATTGTCTTTGTCTTTAGGATCAGAATTTGTATTTGAAGGTGAATCATCCATTTTATTAAAATGGAATTTGGTGGAATAGATATAGGTGATGGACAAGGTATAGAAGGCACTAGGTTGGAGCATAAATCAAGGAGTCTAAATTTAAGAGTCTAGAGATATAAAGACTAATGATATTTCCTTAAGATACTTATGTAAATCCACATTCATCCCCCTACATTAATGTAATATGGAAGCTCACTTATCATGCAATCAAATTTGAGTAGGTGTCTCAATCTTCTACTTGATTTCCTAATCAAGAGTTAAATTTGGAGCATACAATTACATACCACTTACTATATCTAGTAAAATTAATGTGACATTTTAAATTGTCTAATCAAGGTCTAGTTTCCCACTTTAACAATGTTTGGAATGTGGTAGGTACATAACTACCTCATACTTAAAGCTTCCTAGAAACTCCTACTTCAAGCCACTTACCACCTTTTGAATGGTCCTCATGTTAACAATTGATACCTAAGCATAGCCTAGAAATTCACTATTATACCCTTGAGAGGGATGAGATTCCATCTAGGGACACATGTCACCCTTTGATTAACCCCTAAAATTCCACTTGTGCTTCATTCTAGCCATCCCAAGGCATTTAGGGGCCTGCCTACTAAAATGTCTAGATATGCCACATGTCATGTTGTGATATGTCATGGTATCCTAGGCTTTGACATTTGTATTAGACTAGGGAGACTAACTATTTTGAAAATAGGACATGGAGTCTTTCCTCATTATGTTAGGATATCCTAGGATCTAAAATTTCTATCAAGATCAAGAGATTGATGCATCTAAAAATAGTGAAATATCATTGGTCATATTTGATTACTTCTAACCTTTGGGGCACATTATGTCCTTTTATTTGGTTGGGATCTCTTAGGATTTTCATCTCTATTATAACCAAGAGAATGACTACTCTACATCTAGTTGACATGGCACTCTCTAGTTAGGCCAAACTCTCCCAATCTTTGACATTTATATTAAGTTTAAGACATTATCTATTTTTCTAATATACCATGTGGTGTATAACTAGAGTGATGATGAATTTTAACCTTGGGCCATGTGGCACTTATGTATTGCATCAGTCTCATCTAGAATTTGACATTTCTTGTTGACATTGCATAAGAGATTGATACAATTGACAATAATCTACATGGTGCTTCCTGATCACATTAGGCTCTCCTAAGATAAGACATATTTATTAGGGTTGGGATATTGATGTGACTAACATAGGCCATGTGGCACTTCTTCATTGCCTTAGGATTTTCTTATCTTCTTCATGAATTTTGTTTGGAATTAGTCTTCACTAGATTTTCCTTCAAAACAAGTTAGAACATTTTATCTAAAGACCAATAAAGTTGAATAATTTCCATAAATCCTTTAGTGCTTTTGTTTATAAATTTGCTTGAAAAACAATTATAAATAATATTTTTCCAAATATCCTAAATTTGTGTAGTGGCAAATTTTTTGACAAATGGAAGAATTTACGAGAAAGCACAAAAAATGACTAATTAAAATATAAATGAAGCGTAACCAATTAAATATTCACCTAGATACCATCTAGGTTATGAAATGCCACATAGGACACTAAGATCTAATACTTTGGGAACATGACTAAGAATCCAAGAATATCCAAGTGAGAGAAAACCTACAAATTTAGGGCATTAAACCTTCACAACAAGAAATCCTATCGTAACCATGGAGTATCATCAGGACTTGGAATTATTTATCTTATAGAGATTTGAGGTTTATGAGTTAGATAAATTAGTAATTTTAAATAACACATGCTTTATAAAACTAGGATGACATAGGATTTCAAAAAATTATTTTAGTTAGAGCCAAAAAAATGAGAGAACAGGTTCGTTAATTATGGTTTTATATTTTGTAAAGAGGAGTCCCCCATTTCTATGAAAAGGGGTCATGTTGACCACAATATTAATAAACAAGGGGATATAACATGGGGGTCCATGGGCATCACCCCCAAATGGGTTCAAGGGATAGATCCCCTTGTGGGATCTAGGGGTAGAGCCCCCAACACACTCCCTATCATGATACAGAGTAGGGTTAAGGGGTGGATCCCTTAACACCAAACTCAATTTAGAGCTTATGTGGCCTTAGACTTTCCAAAAATACACAAGTTTTATCTAAAAATGGCCCAAGACATTAGTTACCACCAAAAATGAATCTAAGAGGAGATAACAAATGCAAAATAATGATCCAAGCAAGAGAAAGAGAAAAATTGTCTTAATTGTGAGGCAGTTTGGACTCCTACCAAATTAGGCCTCAGCCTCCATCTTCATCAATTAAAAATAAAAGGGATGATAGTAAAAAATAAATAAATCTCCTTATACTGTCATGTCCCCTTTTTCATGGACATTGACAGACTTGATGATTAGCCTATTATGCGACCTTCGTAGGCTGATAGGATGGATAGAGGGTCATGATGGAGATTGGCTTGGCTTCAATTTGCAAAATTCCTACAGTTGGCTTTCGTTCAGGCTATTTCAGACACATTTAGCCTAAGCTCCTATTATTTAGGGATATTTGACATGTAGTAGAGTGCCTTTATTTTGGTATGGTCATGTGTGGAATCACTCCCTCGTTCACTAGCTTTGAACGGTTCGAGGATCCGACATGTATTGAGGGAGATATTAATATTTGATTGATTTAATCAAATATTAATTATTTAGCCTATTTTTAATTAGAAACCCTAATTTTAATTTAATAAAAACCCTAATTAGGGCAAGCACATCTTTTTGAGGGTATAAGGGTTTCTCATGGAGGCCATTATGGATTAGCCATTGATTATTGATTATTGATCTTGAAGAATTTCTTCTGTGAAGACTGAGGCTAGGGTTCCAAGATTCCATTTGCATTGGAGAACGTTCCCTCTTCAGTGTGTGCAATTTAGAGGTTGTGAAATATCAGCTGATCTATTGCCAAATTGAGAGATAACTTCATCTAGAAGTTATCACAGAATTTATAGGGTTGAGAGATAACTTCACACAAAAGTTATTACAGGTATTTATTTCTTTATGTTTTGATTCAATAAATTATATAGATAGATATCTTATGTATTAGAGCTACATATCTTTAGATCCAGGGTTGAAAACAGATAGGTTGTGCTTAATTGGCAGCCGTACGAAGATCGTACAGGTCCGTACAGATCCACACAGACACTGACCTCGGCAGACAGAGATCCCCAGTGACCGACATTGGCTGACTGAAGACCGACATCGGCAGAGAAGGACCGCCAGTGACCGACGTCGATAGTATATCGACTGACGCCGGTGACTATGTGTTTGACACAGCAGGCCGAGACAGAATTTCCAGATTCAAACTCAATTTCCAAATTTGCAAAGCTAGGATTTTCAAGACTGTATTTCATATTTTTATATGCATAAGAGAGGAATGTATTTGTAATAGTCTAGAAGGACAAGTGAAAAGATTTGTGATTTGCTATTGAGAGACTATATTATTGTTATCTTCTGAATTTATTCAACAGGGATTGTATCTTTGTTCAGAGTTTTTGTGTTGCTATATTCCCAGTTTGGAGGGGACATCACAGTGGTATCAGAGCTTTTGCTTAGGAAAAGGAGCCCCTACGTAAGGGACATCACAGTGGTATCAAAGCCAAATTTCAGCCATCCTATTGGGCACATCAGAGCTAATGTCTTGCCATCTTGTTGGGTAGCTTGGGTATCAGTATGGCTTTAACAGGTGTCAAAGATTTGGAAGAAAGAATGCACAATGCAAAGAAGAAGTTAGATAATCCATTCCAGCAAGTAGATGACATTCTAAAAAATTTGGAGGAGTTAGAAATTTATTTAAGCAAGGTTGAGTAGTCAAATTCTTATGAGATGCAAATAGCATTATCTCCAGCATTTGATTCTTTGGTGAAGCCCCGATTATTGAGACGTCATGATGAGGTGGTAAGACTTGAAACTCTCTCTTGCATTAGTGAAATCATGAGGATAATAGCTGGCTTTAATTTTTATGATGATCAGATTATGAGAGAGGTACTTCATGCCATGGTAAAAATCTTTGAAAAGTTGGATGACATTAGAGACCCTCATTTCTCAAAGAGGGCAAGGTTACTTGAAACATTTGCAAGGTATGGATTTGAAAACATTATGATGTTAGTAGGTTGTATTGGTGGCATTCGCAGGATGTTTAACATATTTTGGAGTATTTTAGATGAGTTTCATTCCAGTGATGTATTAGTGTCAATGCACTCTATCATGTTCACAATCTTGTTTGAGGAGGAGGATAAAATTTCTAAACTTCTGGCAGAAGATTTATGGTATGTCTGGACTAAAGAGAAAAATGTCTCACCTATAGCCGGTATGTGGTTAAAGAGTTTAATTGATAGGCCTAAGGATCGTATTACTTTCTCTATGACATGCAAAAGTTTGAATGATGAGTTTGATAGACATGTTGATCTAGTAAAGGGAGACATTAACACATATTCAGGTAATGATTTATCTGCATTATCTTCACAGGTAGGAGTAGTTGAGGATATTGTGGATGAGCTTTGTCTTAAGGTGAGTTCAACTCAAGTGTTAGACAGTGAGGATGAGCCTAATGCTTGCATTCAGAGTGTGGAGGTATACTCAGAGGTTAGTACATTGAGTGTTGATTGTGAGTATATTCCTACAGTTGTAGCTGAGGAACATGTTGTTGGTACTGACACACATGTTCAGGATTTGGGAGTTCTTGGTCCTAATGAATTTGGCATATCAGTGGAGTCGAGTCTCCAGATTGATTCTTCTCATATAGATGACATTGTGGTATAGTTGGTTGTGCCACCTTTATAGAGGGATCAGTTATGGGATGGATTGACACCATCTTTTGTAGATGGTATTGACAGTTTATCAATGCATGACTTAGAGCAGGAGTTGATCAGATATGCTGACCACAGTAGGGGTACAGTGTGTGGATTCTCCATACTTGGCATAGTTCCATTTGGGAGTTGTTGCAGAGTTGGAGTGTGCCTTCCACATAGCATGGTGGTACTTGCATTGATTTACAGCTATGCAGAGCATAACTACATTTGGGATCTAGGTGGATCGAGTGGTTCATTGTTTTGAGATTGGTTGGGGACAAGAAATTTTTGGAGGGGTGGATTGTCATGTCCCCTTTTTCGTGGACATTGACAGACTTGATGATTAGCCTATTATGCGACCTTGGTAGGCTGATAGGATGGATAGAGGGTCATGATGGAGATTGGCTTGGCTTCAATTTGTAGAATTCCTACAGTTGGCTTTCATTCAAGCTATTTCAGACACATTTGGCCTAAGCTCCTATTATTTAGGGATATTTGACATGTAGCGGAGCGCCTTTATTTTGGTATGGTCATGTGCGGAATCACTCCCTCATTCACTAGCTTTAAACGGTTCGAGGATCCGACATGTATTGAGGGAGATATTAATATTTGATTGATTTAATCAAATATTAATTATTTAGCCTATTTTTAATTAGAAACCCTAATTCTAATTTAAGAAAAACCCTAATTAGGGCAAGCACATCTTTTTGAGGGTATAAGGGTTTCTCATGGAGGCCATTATGGATTAGCCATTGATTATTGATTATTGATCTCAAAGAATTTCTTCTGTGAAGACTGAGCCTAGGGTTCTAGGATTCCATTTACATTGGAGAACATTCCCTCTTCAGTGTGTGAAATTCAGAGGCTGTGAAATATCAGCTGATCTATTGCCAAATTGAGAGATAGCTTCATCCAGAAGTTATCACAAAATTTACAGGGTTGAGAGATAACTTCACACAGAAGTTATTATAGATATTCCAGGTATTTATTTCTTTATGTTTTGATTCAATAAATTATACAAATAGATATCTTATGTATTAGAGCTACATATCTTCAAATCCAGGGTTGAAAACAGATAGGTTGTGCTTAATTGGCGGCCGTACGAAGATCATACAGGTCTGTACAGATCCACACAGACACCGACCTCAGCAGACAGAGATCCCCAGTGATTGACATCGGTCGACTGAAGACTGACCTCAGCAGAGAAGGACCGCTAGTGACCGACGTTGGCAGTATATCGACCGATGCTGGCAACTGTGTGTTTGACACAGCAGGCTGAGACAGAATTTCCAGATTCAAACTCAATTTCCAGATTTGCAAATCCAGGGTTTTCAAGACTGTATTTCATATTTTTATATGCATAAGAGAGGACTGTATTTGTAATAGTCTAGAAGGACAAGTGAAAAGATTTGTGATTTGATATTGAGAGACTATATTATTGTTATCTTCTAAATTTATTCAACAGGGATTGTATCTTTGTTCAAAGTTTTTGTGTTGCTATATTCCCGGTTTGGAGGGGACATCACAGTGGTATCAGAGCTTTTGCTTAGGAAAAGGAGCCCCTACGTAAGGGACATCACATATAACCCTTTATAATGACATTCTTTTTATAAAAAATAATAAAAACTTACTCCACCTATAATGTTTTTATCTAAAAAACAAGTAAAAAATTATCCTACCCAAATAAAATCCCCACCCTTAATAATCTCCCTCATCCTTTACAATAAATAAATCCCCACCATATTTGGTAATAAACTTTATATGAAATTAAATAAACCTTAGTTTAAAAAAAAATCTTTGAAAATGGTTTTAAGTAAATCAAATGAAGGTTTATCAAATGTTACCAGCATGGAGAAATTAAATGGTGGTTTTGACATGTAGAATGATGGGTATAAATGGATAGGTGCATTCAGTGAATGGTAACCAGGATTAAAGTTTTATGGCAGGTGAGCATAATGACTAAGTGTATATAGGAATAAAGAGAGGTAATAAACTATGAAAACCAAGCCTCAGATGGAGGGCAGTGTGCATCACCCCAAAGTAACTAAAAATCTTGATGAGTAAATAGCTATGGCCTTCCTTTGGTGAATTCAAGATGAACTCTACTGGATATTAGTGGAGAGAAAAAAATACATCATGTAGCTAGATGGAGGATGACACCAAGTAAGAAAAATAAGAAAATATTACCTCTTTTTACTCTACAACATATACTCTGGTTTTGAAAATGTGTTTCTTCCAAGGAAACTATATTACTAATTGAATTCCAAATAAATCATGGGCACAAACCATGAGTATTATTTTTTAGGAGACTCAACTAGATTCCCACATAGAAACACTTCTCATATAATATAAATAGTGATGTAGGCCATTTCAAGATAATGAACCATTAAACATAATGATGGATAGGGTATGAGGCTGTGATTAAAACATACCAAGCTTTGGATAGAATATCATGATTTTGTCTCAGTGCAAAATAAATGTTGGAATGATAGAATCTTCATTCAGTCTAAAAAAACTTCTTCACTATATACATTGACCACCTAAAACAAGTAGTTAGAGAGTCCTTTTTTTCAAAATAAACTCAATATCTCATAACAAACTCAAAAAACACAAAAGATTAGACATTCAATTTACCAAACCTAGTGCTTTGATCCCATGTTGGGGAGTCTACCAGGATCAAATATGGAACATTGAATGCACTAACACTTGAACAAATAAAAACAAAAAATGAGAAAACAACCTTAAGAGATAAATCAAGTGTGTAATAATATAAATCCTCCATGCATTCAACTTTACAAAAGGAGCAAAAATAGGAGAGATGACAAGTAACCACCCCTATAATAGTGGTACAGATCCTAAAATAGGCATGTAACTCCCATACTCATAATATATGGTCAAGGAGTAACTCCTACTAACTAGCTAAAAATGATGGTCAAGTAACTACTTATGTTAAAGACACCTAATCAAGCTAAACTACATGTGTAGGAATAGCCCAAATAAAACAAATAAATGGAATATAAAGTCCTACACTAAAATCCACTTGTTGTATCACTAACCTTAGATTATACAGTGATATAGATAGTATTGAATGCATCCGTAGCTGATGCAGGAGCATCTTGGGAGTGTGTAGAATATGGATAGAGATTTTCTTTCAAAAAATTATTGTAGTTCAAAAAAAAAAATATTGTACACTTGTCAAGAGGAAGGGATAGGCTCATTTGAGTAGTGTAAAGATCAAATTTAGTTATTGACAACCTTGTCACCATGTGAAATCAGGAAAATCAAGCCATAGGTGGCGTAGGTTGAGAAAGTCTATGTTTAAAACATTTGTTGAGTTTTTCTAGGTGTTGGTTGAGTGTTATTCCTAGTAAATTAGGACTATTTCAAGATTGTGGGGCGTAGTATAGGCAGTAGAGTAGGAGGTTGTGTAGGAGCAAGTATGGGAAAATGACTGCATTTTAATTGATTGTAACAGATTTGATGTGAATAATGAAAATTTTTGTGTGTGAAATTTAATTCAGCTCTCTCTCTCGTATCTACCAACATTCATTGACTACATTCTAATAGATTTTTGTGGTGTGAATGTGTTTTGTTTAGAGCTGAATGGGGGTCTATATATTGGAAAATGGTTGTTTTGTATATAAAAACCTAAGAGTTGGCTGTAGATGGCACCACCTTGTTTGAGAACAATGATGGGAGAATGAAATATATATATATAATGCATAAGGAGACGACATATTCATGCGTCAGCAAGTGGCAGCATGACAAGGAGGATATAGTTACGTGTCTGTTTAATTGAAAGAGATATGCAATCACGAATACAGGTATAGTGGATCTGTTGAGATGTCAATAGGGATTATGTTTCTGGCAGATAGACGTCTTCTTTTATTTTGCAACATCAAGCGAGATAATTAGCATTGATAGGAGAACTCTGTATTAGCTGAACCGAGTTTATTGAATAAAGCTTGCGTGAGAACGTTAAGAGGATTTGATTCAAGGTGGAGCCCATGATAACGTTGAAGCAATCAGAAAGAGAAAAAGCAGCCGATGAAGCTGATGCCTTTGGTGAAGTGGAGAATCCTTCAAACATATCTAAATATCAATAGATTTTTTTGAATTTGTAGAGCTGTATTGGATGTGTCATTATCAGTATGAAGAAGGATCTAAATTTCATTGATTTGAACGGATGCAGAAGGGATTTGTGAGAGCGACAGAGAAGTTAAACAGAAGCAAGACAGTAGTAGTGCTGTGTGTTGTGATATCTAAACCATGAAGTGACAATTTTCTAAATGTTGGCAGCATAAAATGTAATTTGTGTTTTTTTTTTTTGGGTACCAAAAATTCTATGTTTTGGCCACCTGATTGCTTTTAGAACTTTGCAAAAGCTACGTGATTTGCATGCATTAGGGGGAAAAGGAATTTGGAGTGAAGGCTAGATTCTTTGCTAATACTTTTTCAAGTTTTCATATTGTCACAAAATTTTTGATCAAAGTGAGGTTGATGAAATATTTGGAGGGGCTAATTAAGCTGATTGAAGGGGGTTTTTCAATTCTCTCTAGTTTTCCTTTTATGGGTTGTGAATGGATAGAAATGGGTGTGTTATGGAAGTCCAGGGTGCCAGATTTCTTTCAACCCTGTGAAAAGTTGTAATCCTTGATTTGGTTTGTGAAGTTGGTCTCTTAATTATAGTTTTAACTATTGTATGGGTTTTTTTAGTAGTCGAATTAGCAGTTGTTCTAGCCCTTAGCCCTTCGGATTGGAGAGATTCCTCTTCCATTTCTTTTTCTTTAATGGGATATGGTAGTCGAGTTTTCAATTGGGGAAATAGTTGCTGTCAAAATTGGTCGCGATGGATCAAATTGAGTGTCTCAAGTGGAAATTATAGAGCAAACCCTGAAGACCTTTTAGGTGTGGTTTTGTTGGATTTTGAAGGGGATACGGGATGTTGAAATCAGAATATTTATGGACTAAGGATTGTAGAGCAAACCTAAAAGGCTTTTAGGTGTGGTTTTATTGTTTTGAGAGAATATATTCTTCTATTGAGATGAAGTATATAATCAATTCAAGACTGTGCATCATTTGGTAGCTGAGCATTCAGCCCTGCATCATTTGGATCAGAGCCATCTTAGCTCAGCTGGTAGAGCTGTTTCAGTATTTTGGATCAGAATTTTGTTTTGTAGAGAAGGGAATTTACATCAATTTTGGGAGAAGACATGAAAGCAAGGGAAGTGTAGACTACACTGTTTGAAGACTACGGTCAGTAGTCATCATTTGGTATCAGAGCACAAGGTTCAAATTCTTGGAGAAGCAGTTACATCAAAGAATTAGGTATGAATGTTTTGTGAAAATATTGTTCTGAAGAAATTGTATTATTTGCATTGGTAAAGTTGGAAAAGTTAGAGATTTTTGAATTTGGATGAAGAATAGCATAGCAGTAAGGCTTGAAAGGTTTGAGAGAGAAGTGAAAAAAAAAAAACCTTAAAGTGGAAAGAAAGGAGTGAGTTGTAAGAGAGAGTCCAAAAGCCATAGAGGCTTGAAGAACAAAGAAAGAGAGCTAGTAAGCTCTTGGAAAAAAAGGAAAAGGTTATACTCTTCTAATCAGTTTTTGTAGAGATAATGTATTTTGTGAGGTTGCAGGTTCAAGGCAGTCAAGCCATTGAGGCTTAAGAGGAGAAGAAGCCAAGTACAGCTTAGTGAAGAGCCAAGAGAGCTCTAGAAGAAGAGCAAAGTGAATTACTCAAGAAGAAGAAGACCCAAGAAGAAACTTGGATAGGTTGCCAAAAGACTAAGGTGAAATAGACTTAGGTGAGGTAAAGGATGGAGATTGAAGAGTTGAGAAAAGTGATAGAGGGACTGCCTAGAAGAAACATGAACCAGATAAAGAGAAAGAAACAAGAAAGAGAAAAACAAAAGAGACAAAGAGAGGAAGAGTACCAAAGAAAAGTGAATGAGATAAAAGCAAGGATAGCCATGATAAAATTCATGGTAGAAAATATGGAAAACCCATGGCAAGGATGGGTAATGAAGAAGAAAAGAGTAAGATGGCTAGTTAGATCATTGATGGAGAGAAGAAGAAGAAAGCTAAGAGTTGCCTTAAGGGGAGAGATGAAGAAGCATAAACAATAGGATAAGCTCAAGAATGAAGAGCTTGAATAAAATTTTTAGTTTGAAGAGGAAGTTCAGTATGAGACGGATCTCATCATTGAAGAAATAGACCAACAGCAAGCAATCACTCAAAAGAGCAAGTGGCCAAATGTTTTTACATCTAACATTTCATTTGATGTTTTGTTTATAGGAAAGCAAGTTGAGGAGGAAGGAAAAACATATGATCCAATGAAGATGCTCATGGATCAAGGAGGTGAAGCACCTCATGAGGGAGTGCTTAGACAAGAAGAAGAGGTTGGTTGTAATGCCTCAAGTGATGAAGACATGAAGAAGGATCAGTTGGAACCCCAACATAAAGAATTGATTAAGCAGGAAGAAGAAGTCCTTACTCAAGAGAACAAAAGAAATGAAGAGTTGCATATTGATGAAGAACAAAGGTATAGTGATCAAAATTTAGAATTGGAAAAGATTAAAGATGACAATTTTCAGTTGCATGATGTTGATATAGTTGATTTTGATTCAAATGTACTAATCACTAAGGAGGAAGATTTGCAATGTGAAGGAGAAATATGGCAGTTTGATCAAGCATTTGCAGGTGAAGAAGAGTTGTTTGATAAGAAACAAGAAGGGGTAGAACAGCTGCAAGAAGAAAATGGAGAGAAGGTTAAGTGTTTAGACTTGACAATTGAAGAAAATATCCTGAAGGAGGTAGAAAAACTTGATGGAGAGTTTCTAGTTGAGGAACCGAATAAGCCTTTTGTGTATCAAAGTAAAGAGCAGTTGTTAGAAGAGTTGGCAGCCTTAGAATATGCCATTAACCATAAAGAGAATACCAAAATTTGTCCTATAACAATATCTGAGGAGTTAGAACATTGATGTGAAGAAGAAATGAAGACAAAGGACCAAGAAGTCATATTTGAGCAGCAAGTGTGGGTTCAAAAATTTGGAGAGACCCAAGGGTCTCAAATTTTTACTTCTAATTTTGCTTTGAATGGTGATTGTACAAGTTTGCTTGATAAGGAGGTCAAGTGCTTGGAGAAGAGAGCTCTTTTAAGAGCTCAAAAAGAGAGAATGGAAGTTGATATCCTCATTCAAGAGGATGAATATGTGAAGAAGAAGACTACAAAGAAGATGAAGAGGCATCAAGATGTACTTTGGAAGGAAAAGACAGCAAGCAAAACAAGACCCAAGTGTGGAAGTCAAGAACATGCACATTTGTATGAAAAATTGAATGAAGAAGACATTTGTTTTGTAAAATTTTTACTTTTATAAATGGGCAAACAAATGAAACTCATGAGCAGAAGCGCATGAAACTTTTTAATCCCAGGAATATGATGCAGGAGCATCTTGGGAGTGCATAGAATATGGATAAATATTTTCTTTCAAAAAATTATTGTAGTTCAAAAAAAATTAAATCTTGTACACTTGTCAAGAGGAAGGGATAGGCTTATTTGAGTAGTGTAAAGATCAAATTTAGTTATTGACAACCTTGTCACCATGTGAAATCAGGAAAATCAAGCCATAGGTGGCGTAGGTTGAGAAAGTCTATGTTTAAAACATTTGTTGAGTTTTTCTAGGTGTTGGTTGAGTGTTATTCCTAGTAAATTAGGACTATTTCAAGATTTTGGGGCGTAGTATAGGCAGTAGAGTAGGAGGTTGTGTAGGAGGAAGTGTAGGAGCAGGTCTGGGAAAAGGACTGCGTTTTAATTGATTGTAATAGATTTGATGTGAATAATGAAAATTCTTGTGTGTGCAATTTAATTTGGCTCTCTCTCATATCTACCAACATTCATTGACTACATTCTGATAAATTTTTATGGTGTGACTATGTTTTGTTTAGAGCTGAATGGGGGTCTATATATTGGAAAATGGTTGTTTTGTATATAAAAACTCGAGAGTTGGTTCTAGATGGCAACGCCTTGTTTGAGAACAATGATGGGAGAATGAAAGATATATATAATGTGTAAGGAGATGACATATTCATGCGTTAGCAAGTGGCAGCATGACAAGGAGGATATAGTTACATGTTTGTTTAATTGAAAGAGATATGCAGTCTCGAATACAGGTATAGTGGATCTGTTGAGATGTCAATAGGGATTATGTTTCTAGCAGATAGATGTCTTCTTATTTTGCAACATCAAGCGAGATAATTAGAGTTGATAGGAGAACTCTGTATTAGCTGAACAGAGTTTATTGAATAGAGCTTGCGTGAGAACGTTAAGAGGATTTGATTCAAGGTGGAGCCCATGATAACGTTGAAGCAATTAGAAAGAGCAGAAGTAGCTGACAAAGTCGACGCCTTTGGTGAAGTGGAGAATCCTTCAAACGTATCTAAATATTAACAGATTTGTTTAAATTTGTAGAGCTGTATTGGATGTGTCATTATCAGTATGAAGAAGGATCTGAATTTCATTGATTTGAACGGATGCAGAAGGGATTTATGAGAGTGACAGAGAAGGTAAATAGAAGCAAGACAACAGTAGCATTGTGTGTTGTGATATCTGAACCGTAAAAGTGACAATTTTCTAAATGTTGGCAGCAACAAATGTAATTTGTGTTTTTTTTTTGGGTACCAAAAATTCTATGTTTTGGCCACTTGATTGCTTTTAGAACTTTGAAAAAGCTACGTGATTTGCATGCATTAGGGGGAAAAGGAATTTGGAGTGAAGGCTAGATTCTTTGTTGAAACTTTGTCAAGTTTTCATATTGTCACGGTATTTTTGATCAAAGTGAGGTTGATGAAATATTTGGAGGGGCTAATTAAGCTGATTGAAGGGGGTTTTTCAATTCTCTTTGGTTTTCCTTTTATGGGTTGTGAATGGATAGAAATGGGTGTGTTATGGAAGTCCAGGGTGCCAGATTTCTTCTGACCCTGTGAAAAGCTATAATAATTGATTTGGTTTGTGAAGTTGGTCTCTTAATTATAGTTTTAACTGTTGTATGGGTTTTTGTAATAGTCGAATTAGCAGTTGTTATAGCCCTTAGTCCTTCGGATTGGAGACATTCCTCTTCCATTTCTTTTTCTTTTATGGGATATGGTAGTCAAGTTTTGAATTGAGGAAATATTTTCTGTCAAAATTGGTCGCGATGGATCAAATTGAGTGTCTCAAGTGGCCATTATAGATCAAAGCCTAAAGACCTTTCAGGTGTGGTTTTGTTGGATTTTGAAGGGGATACAAGATGTTGAAATCAGAATATTTATGGACTAAGGATTGTAGAGCAAACTTGAAAGGATTTTAGGTGTGGTTTTATTGTTTTGAGAGAATCTATTCTTTTATTGAGATGAAGTATATAATCAATTGAGGACTGTGCATCATTTGGTAGCTGAGCATTCAGCGCTGCATCATTTGGATCAGAGCCGTCTTAGCTCAGCTGGTAGAGCTGTTTCAGTATTTTGGATCAAAATTTTGTTTTGTAGAGAAGGGCATTTAAATCAATTTTGGGAGAAGACAGGAAAGCAAGGGAAGTGTAGACTGCATTGTTTGAAGACTATGGTCAGTAGTCATTAGTAGCCTCCACATGTTCAATGAATGTGGCACCTCGGTTTTTAGTCAATGAGATCACCATGCACTAACTTCCATTCTATAAAATCACATAACACTATTTGAAGCACATGTAAAAATTATTAGCATAACACTATGGCCTTCTCATCAATGTAGGTTAGTTTTCTTCCTCAAAAATATCTATCATCTCGAAGTTGGTGTTGAAATTGAATTCTAAAATCTTGATGCCAAAATCATGTAGGACCCCAATGTGTTACACTTTGGTCTTGTTGACCATGAAAAATAAATGAGGTGAGGGATATAATATAGGAATTATCATCTTTCACCATGCATATCCTATAATTACATTCACTTTGGCATTAGTGTCCATCAATATGTGATATACCAACAATAGTTTAATCTCAACATCCAAAAGTAATTCCTAAACATAGTTTGTGATTTGGGCAGTCTATATCTCATGTCCTTGTGCTAGGTTTAAAATCCATATATATTTTATATGTTTGTTGTCACATTATTGAAAGAGGTTATTTATCATGGGAATCATCCCATCATACCATATAATATCTATCATCTTAATAATCTCATCAATTTACTCCTCGTGTGCTTGAAGTTCTTATTGAGTTTTTTCCTATAACTCTTGTAAAAACTTATGTTCTCAATGTAGGGTTTGCATTACATGCAAGGCCTTACTCAAAACTTATATATATCATCATCCATCCCTATCGGTTGTAAGGATAGGCTCTTTTCATGCTATTTTAGCCTCTCATCCCTTAGGCTCACATCTTGGCATGGCCTCTTTTTTATGAATTGCTACTTTCTATGTAACTATCCATTATTTTTTAATACATATATCTTGCATCCATAATTATTATTTTTATTATTTTATTTTAAATTTCATTCACATTAGATCATCCCATCACATTTCTCAGGTTCACCTTTCTATGTGATATTTGAATGTAAGCTTGGGCAATATTCAACCTTGTGTCTGACATGAAAATACACACAAGTGAGATAATGGGGATAATTTACATTGAAATTAGTCTAAAATAACACACTTGTGACATGATCACTATGGAAATCTACCCAAGTAACATCCTCTAGGACAAACTCTATTTCCATGTTATTAGTCACAATAGCCAAATCTATGGTTTTTTGTCACATATTTTGAGGGTCCTATAGCAATATGTTGTGAAATTTTCTCTCATGAATCATGGAATTCATCAAAACCTAATAATCATCAATATTTTGGGTGGAGGCATTTCATATATTTCAATATATAGACATTTTGTTCTCAATCACACACTATAAAAGAGAGATGTAACGTATGTCATGGCCCTAAAAATAAATTTCACATGATATTTTTAAAGAACACACACTACCCCTAGGATAAATATTTTTGTTGTGCACTTGTAATTTATAGTTTATACACCATAATCCTGACAAGTGATATGTGTTTAGTTATCCAAAATATACTACAAAAATTATTCCATCATTGTGACTTGTATGTCCATGGTCAGGTTGACTCCTATGTCTATTATACCAATAGCCTTAGCTCTTAGTGTAACCTCTAGTTCCTCTCTAGGTTATAAAAAGGTCCACATAGAGAGGTTACATCAAATCATGGAAATCAATCACCCCAAAAACCATTAGCCATGTTACATAAGGTGAAGAGAATACAAGAGCTTAGAGACCATTGTTTTAAACATATCATCATATGTGTGGACATTATTTCTTAGTTATTTATTGATGTCTTTGAGTGTATAAATGCTATGCTACTTAAATTATAGGATGCTAAATTAATTCAAGAACACATATTTTAATAAATCATAGTCCACAATGGTCTGGTAGGGTCCATCTTAGTATACTAGGTATGTGCATAGTTTATCAAAGTGGTGTAAAACTAAGATACTTTCCTTCTAGGCAAATTCATCCCCTTTGCTTTCCAAATATGTTCACACTTATAAACATTCTCTTTAATGTTTTTGACCCCATGATACTTAGGTAAAATTAGGGTCATCTTATAGTATATATTAAGAACAATCACATGTAAAAATGGTGCCTATAAACCATGTATTACCAACACATCTAAACTTTGGCCTCCTCTCATTGTGGGTATTGCCGCAAAAACTAATATCATCAGATTCACCATGGATCCTCTATCCAATTTGATTTATTTATGGTCCCCCATATGTCTTTGAACTCTTTCCACTCTACTTTGAGTTAAACCACTCATTTTTGGGCTTGTAACCCATTTTAAGGGTGGTATATTGTAGTACATGGTATCCACTAGATGCATCGATTTTATATACACTTAGTAGAGTGGTTGATATGGGACTAATTACTCTAGTGGGATCCTTTCATAGAATATTTAGTATAATATTAACTTATTGCTAATCAAAATTTTGAAAACTATCATAAATAAATTGGACTATGTCACGATTCAATTAGACTTATCATAAATAAATTACATCAATTTATTGTATTTCTAATTTGTCTAAATTATTTCCGACTAAGGCTAACTTTTTTGAATAATTTATACCAATGTCTAATTATAAATATATTAAGTTCAATTAGAATATTCAAATTTAATTAAACTCATTAAAAATAAGGTGCACACATTCAATGTATTTGGGATTAGACCAAATTATTTTTTATTCGAAATTAATATATTTGAAATGAATTTTATTATATTTTAAAATAAACTAGAATATATTTGAAATAAATTAGACTCTATTTAAAATGATTTGAAAAGGATTTGGATTGGATTTTAACATAAAAAAGTTGGACTTATAATAAGTAAAATGCATCCATCCATCCAATCTTTTTGTAATTAGTCCAAATTATTTCCAATTAAGTCTAACATTTTTTTGAATAATTAAATCTCAACCAAAACTAGACTATATTTGAATTAATTTGAAAATGATTTGAATTAGATTTTACAGTAAATAAGTTAGAATTATTATAAGTACATTACTTCCATCCAATATTTTTTTAATTAATCCAAATTATTTCCAACTAATTCTAACATTTTTTGAATAATTTAAACTCATCCAAAATATTTTAAATAAATTAGACTAACATTAAAAATAAACTACACAAAATGAAACCAATTAAGTATTTATAATTTAAAATATATAGATTGAAATAAACTGGACTAAATTTTAAATAAATTGTATTATATTTGAAAGAAGTTAGAATTGGTTTGGGTGAAATTGATGATAAAGTTATTCAAAATTATGATTTCTAATCAATCAATAAGAAACATCATTTGGTGAATAATTTTTTAGTATCTAACTTATCTTAAAAATGTGGCATAATCATTGGCATAGATTTTATGATTTATCCTAAGAATGTAATGATAGAGGTCTT